>JAQIXV010000220.1:0-65735 GCA_034700625.1 Tectocepheus velatus
GAGAGAGAGAGAGAGAGAGAGAGAGAGAGAGAGAGAGAGAGAGAGATAGAGAGATAGAGATTTGTGTCGGGATAGTTTTGAAGCACCGGTTGTCTGTTGGGTTGTGTTGTTTTGAGCCCTGCGGTCACTTCAGCCTAAGTTGAGTTAATGGCAAAGTGAGTGCCGCCACTAAATTACAGGCTGTAATTTGCAATCGCATCGCCAGTCAGCTCAGGTGTTGGTGTAAAAAACTCTCAAAATAATAATACTGTGAGCTCTGAGTCCTTGCACTTGCAGTATAGGCAAAAAGCTCTTCAAAGGTTTGCCTCTTTTTCTTTTAATCCAAAGTCAGTGCATATAATAAAATAGTGGAAAAGTCGATAGAAATCGAGTGAAAGAAGTAATTATGGGTTAGAAGTTCAAACTTTTGCTGCTCTCCTCTCATCCCAACCGCCCATAAGAGTGAAAATTCAAGTGCGAGTGTGAGGAGAGACTCTGAGGTGCGAAACGGGCGGAGCGATAGACGGATAAAAAATACTTGAATTCACAGCAGGAATACTCTCAGTATATGAACAGAATATGAATCTATTGTCAGAAAACTTACTTATTTTAAGCTTTACCTCTAATGATAGGTCTAATCAAAGCCAAGTCCTCTCATTTTTAACCGAAAGACTTATTATTAATAATTAATGAGAAATAAACTGAGTTTCGTTCAAAAAGAGAATGTTTTCATTATTCGCCACTTTTTTCAAATAAATATTTTTTTTGTTCAATTCATTGAGATTTTATCGATTCCTTTAATCTATTATTTCATTTGATTGACTAATTGTAACTAAATTCAGCTGAAAATGTTATACCTTTTAAGAATTCAAAGAAAATATTTAATCTTTTGGTCGAAACTCTTAATTGTGTCCATAATCTGAAGAAAAGTTTTTAATTATTTTTTGAATTTATTTGAAAACAGATAAAACAAAATTAAAATATTCGTTGAATTACACAAAAGCCAACATTTTGGAAGACGAAGGAAATCGTTTACCCATTTATTTCGCTCTTCTTATTGTCATTATATTAGTTCTAATCATTTACTCCATAATTCAATTGAGAATTAAACGAATGGTAGAGTCGGGCCCTAACTTCAAAAGTTATGAAAAGTCGAAAAATCCGATCCTTTATCACAATCTCTACAATAATACAAAATATTCGGCAAAACATCTGAATTGCGATCAAATTATTAAAAATAATAAACTTTCAAATAATTTAAATCAAAGCGAAAAACAAAACAATTGTTTAATCGGTAAAACATTTTCTATTAAATTTGATTTTTTATTAATTGATTTTTTAATGATTTCAGTAAAACGTTATAATGAATTGAATACTTCTGTCCGAAGAACTTTTGAGATAAAACTGAACACTGGATCTCAAAGTTGGAAGTCTTTAGCCAAACAATTGGGTAATTATTTCAAACAAAATCATTAAATAATTTATTGGAAATATTTTGTCATCAAAGGCTATACCAACGCCAGTATAATGACATTTGAATGTTTGGGTCGACAGCACTTGAATTGTGTTCAATACTTTTTGACTGATTGGAGTAAATATGAAGACGCGACCATTAATTCATTACTAAAAGCTTTATTAAAAATTAATCGATTGGACTGCGCTCTTATTATTGACCCCTCCTTGAGATTCAGTCCCTATTAGTTTTAAATCAATTTTAATGTAATATATTTTGTAAATAAAGTATTATTTTATGAATGAATTACTTTTATTTCATTTGATTTCAATGCGGTTTCGATTCGATTGTTGAGAACTTTTGTCTGCAAACAAAACCCAAGATTTCCTTTGAATTATTTTTTATATAAGTTTAATAATTTTGATCACTTTCTTCTTGAATGAGGATGGCTCTAATTACACATTAATCGTCCTTTAGTAAATTACCTTGATAATGATGAATTGATCAAATAGTTATAACTTATAAGTATTCAAAAACAAATTGAAGTCAAAAATTGAATGTTTTGTTGAAAAGTTGTTAAATTAAAATAATCGAAAGCTTTTGTGTTGAGTGACTGATGAGTGAATAGTTTGATCATTACTTCTTCTAAATTCCAATTAACATCGGATCAAATACTTGAAGATTTTTTTAAAATAAAAATAAAATCTCATTTCATATTATAATACAAATTGATTGAAACATTTTTACCGATCAAATGAGTAAAATAAACACAACATTGATATTAAATTGAAACAAATGTTTGAAAAGTTTTTGAATTTATTTTGAATCATCTTTTCATCGAATTATATACTCTGATAACTCTTTTGTCGATTAGAGAAATATTCTTCAATGGAATTGAAATACAATAGTTTTAAACGTTTCGCGCATTTAAAATACAACACAATTAATAACCAATAAATCATTTTTATATCACAATATTTTTGTATTTTGTTTTATAATTTTTATCATATCATAAATATTTTCAACTTTTAATTATATAACTTATATTCAATACATTATTAATCGTCAAAAGCATATCAATAAACGAATCAATTGTTGTAAAACTCAAAACAATTTACAATATATTGAATCGTTAAATATTTTATATCAATAATACATAACTTTGTTTTTTGCCATTTATTCCATATTTTTTACACTTTTCTCTCTACTTTATATCTGTTTTAATGTTGATTTTATACCATATTTTTTCATCACAATCTGATTCACTCTTAAAATAGTATTAAATGTAGTGATAAGTAGCGAAACAGACATCAAAATATTTTAATTAAACAATAATTTCTTTCATATTATATCCAAATAACAATTCAGTGCTTCATCTGATATAACAACAGTTCAATTGATTAATGTTTTTGAACCCTTTTTATTGAAAAATAACTCAATTAATAAAACCTATCAATCGCTGGAATATCTGAGAATAAAATTCAAATATAATTAACGCAAAAATTAGGGAAAAGTTTTATGATTTTTAGTCAATTTTACAACGATTTCTATGTAATGACAGGATTAGACTTTTTTTTAGGAATTATATGATTAGGATAATTGTCTGCATTTTATCAATAACTCAAATATGTCTATAAATATATTGAGGTTCAGCCCATAGCACAGGCCTTTCGTTCGATTAAATTAATAATAAACTTAAAAACAAAACAAAAATATTTTTTTTTTTGTCACAACTTGTTGTCGACTCAAATCATTATTTGAGTAAAAATGAAGACATAAATAGAGTTTGATTTTAAGGCAAATTCAGAAATAACTGAAAAATCATTTCGAAGACATGGAAAAGGATTTTATGATTTGATTAAACAATTATTTTAATACACATTTCAATATATTTTTTTTAATGTTTGGAAAATATTTGTTTTTTTGTTTTGTTAGTAATTAAAGATTTAATTTGAATACAAGGGTTGTTCACAAGTGAGTCCATCATTAGAGCCAATTAGACCTCATTTGACATATGGTTAGGCATAGCTTAGGCAACACTCGAAGGCCACGAATGCATTGATTTTACTGATCCTTCTCTAAATCTATTACTCTTTTCTCTATTATCAATGATTTCCCAGAAATTCAAAACCAAAGAAAAACAAATCGATTCTTATTTTTAAGTGATTTAAACAAAACGCACCCAAAAAGAGAGAAAAATTAAATACTCGATAAAAGCGATAAATTAACGATTTGTTGAAAAAAACAAGTTTTGAAAAAAAATACTCTAAACTAAAAAAAGAAAAATAATAAACATTTTTCCGAATAATTCGAAGAAATTCTGAATTATTTGATAAATGATTATTGAATTCAATATTGAAATAAAGATGAGTTCAATATTTAGTCAATTTTTAGAGAAATTATATCTTTTTCATTGATTTCTGATAAAAGTAAAGAATGATAAGTGAGTTATGAAAAAAGGAAAATATTGAACATTAGGTCAAGAGTTGACTCAACACTAAAGTTGTCGAACAAATGGTTATTGAATACGATTTTGAGATTAACTGAAAACACATCGAATGTGTTTTGAAGTCAATCGACAGATACGAAAATATGTCGAACTATTGCCAATCTGTCAGACATTACTTGACTTTAGAGATGATATTCCTGTCGTGACTGTCATGTGAGTGACGAATGTCTTTACTTCGATATAAGCCTCGATTGGGACCGTTCTCTACGCGACTCTCTTTCAGGTCAATAAGAGTCTCTAATCAAAACAAATTTGATTAACATTTTTAAATAAAATCATTTGTTTGAGACTCACTGAGTTTAGGACGACCACAACTGGCAGTCAAGTGGGTCGACCCCTTCAGAGGAGTGGATAAGTTATTCGTCTCTTTGTCTTTGTCTTTGGACACACTATTATTGGATTCACTATTTTGGTTGAGTTTGTCTTTGGCTGACCGGAGAGCAATTTCCGCATATGTCAGTCGTTTGACTCCGTGTTCGCAATGACCGGAGTCGGAGCTCTCATCCAAAAGAGAGGTCTCATCATTGCTTTGATCGTCATTTCCATTGCATTCGTGTGAATTCGTTTCGAATGGATTTTTGGGGACAGAGTTTGGAGAACTGGGCTGTGTTTGAGTCGCACTCGCACTGGAATGTGAATTGTTTTCATCAAATGAATCAGAGTTTATGGAAAACGAGTCGTTAATGCCGTTGAGCACAATAGGGGTCGACATCGTATTCGACTTCTCTTTCGATTCGGATATATCTGATCCCAAACAAGAGGAAGAGGTTTCCAGAGGACAAGGGTTTGGGGTTATGGCAGGAATAGCTTTACTGTGACAGTGATCCGAGTCATGACTAGTTTGGCTCACTTTTGAGTTTGAATTCGTTTTCTTTTCGATCACTTCTTCGCTATTATGTGAACAACATTTGTCTTCTGTATTACTGTTGACATCAGTTTTACTGCATTTAATTTTGACGTCTTTTGAAAACTTTTGACAAAACAATGGATTCGTCACATTATGTACAGAAGTGGTGCCGCAACTCGTTTTACTTGATTCGGTCGCTCCGTTGGACTCGTTTTTGCTGCCATTGGGACTATTGTTGATACAATCGGACCAACACTTTGTCTCAATCCTATCGTTCTTCTGTTTGACGGTTCCCTTCACAACATCTGCCAGCGATGAGCACTGATTAGACACACATTCGTCACTTTCTTTTTCATCATTTGAGCAAATATTTGCAGACGTGGGCAGAGGGGGGAAGGAATTGGCCTTTAGCTCAAACGGTTCATTGTGTGCACCACTAAAGGTTACTATTTTAGTAGTTCCCGATTTGGGAGCACCAGTATTATCACTGATCTGAGCGCTAGAGTTGTCAGAAGTGTTGTCTTCTTTTCTTTTTCTGATTCGACCCCTTATTTCTCTATTTTTCTGAAGACTAAATGAGTTCATTAGCGGTGAGTTCGAGCGGTTGTTATTCGAGTTGTCGACGCTTTGACTCATTTGAGATTTAGACAAACCATTTGGACTTTGAGCCGAACTGTCGTTTTTGATTACGAACGGCGTGACTAAGACTTCATCAACAGTTCCACTAACGTTAACATTGATAGGACTTTCCTTAGGAGTAGTGATTGCAATACTTGTCTTTGGAATTGAGTGATGTTTAGCATTGATATAATGGCTATTATTTGCGATATAATCAGTTGAAGCGACCGAACTATTGGCGGAACTGTTGGTCGAAATACTGACCGAACTATTGGCTGAACCGTTGGCGGGACTAATAGTACCATTACTTGTATTACTCGTATTATTACTATTTATGTTAGAATTTGTCGAATTACTGCTGAAAATAGTATTACTGTTATTACTATTGAAATGTGGTTTACGGCTGATGTGGGGTTTGCTGTTTGGGTTAGAGTTCCGGACGGAACTACTTTTCGAGTGATAATTGGGTCTGACTGTAGTTCCATAGGCGTGAGGGGCCAAACCGTTGGCAACAAATACTGTACTCAAGTCATAACAGGCAGAAGTGGTCGGAGTCCACGCCTGAAGCATTGATGGCGGATAGAAAGGAGTGTATATCTAAACAAAACAAACAAAAATCCATTAGAAATATGTGTCAAATATCGAGAAGAGTCATACCCTGGAGTTGAAGTTAACTGTAGGCACATTTGCATAAGTGAAGGTCTGTTGTGAGAGCAGTGGTTGTGAACTAAATGTATCAGTGCTTGGGTTTGATATGCAATTGTTTGCAGAGTTTTGCGGAACACTTGAAATACCGACTGTTGGGCCGACTGTTGGGCGGAATCCGTTCTTATTATAGTTGGTTGAAACCGAATGAACGATAGGTTTGGCTTTGATTCGGGCCATAATTGGTTTACCAGTTGTGGGAAACACTTTAATTTCTTCTCTGATGTATCGATAAGCTCTTTGTGCGTCTTCGTCGGTCTCAAAGGTCACATACCAGCTCTGGTTGTGAGCGAACTCACAGCTCACAAATTTCGGACAATTCTCACCACTGAACAGATTCTCAATATCTTTAGCCACCGCTGACTCCGGCATTTCCCTGAGAATCAGTACACATCGTTTGTGAATGGGTCTAACTTTTTCACCCGAGTCGTCGACCTGTACTGTAGGGGATTGTCTTAAGACGTCGACAACCAATTGCTTGTCATCAGTCAGGCGTTTGATTTGATCAAAGTTTGCAATGATTGCAATCGACACGTATTGGTCGCTATCCATTTGGGATATCAAATACGTGTCGCGCGAAAGGTTTTCCCTCGAAAAGTAGTACTCCAACTGTTGCTGAAGGGCTTGTCTCAACTCATCCCCTGATTTGCTCGACATTTGGTTATTAAGTTCTGAATTCAATTAAATTGTTTTACTTTTTTTACAAAAAACTAAAATAGAAAATACTTACGATTGTGTTTGAAGTTGTTTTCGAGAGAGTCTTCCACACAATTGACAACACATTCAGCGCTTTTTATTTGTGTATTACTATTAGAGATCATTTTCGGACATTTATCAGATTCTAAGGAAGTGTTGCAAACGTTCTTTTGCTGCGATTCTGTCAATGATGTCGTTTGACTACCACTCGACTTATTGTCAGTTATCTTACAGTCATTTCTGAATATCTTCTCAACTGTTGAGTCAAATAATATTTTTAAGTAATTAATAGAAATTCCAATAAAGGGATTAAAAGATATATAAAACTATTGAATATCAGAAATAAATTCCGATCTAAAGCTCCGACTATTGACTAATTGAAACATTAGTTGAAATGAGATTTACTCGAATAAAAAGTTTAATAATTTTTCAGACAAAAAACAAAATTTTGTCTCTTTATAACTGGGATGATGCCCTTGGAAAGTTTTTAAGGCTAATATTTCAATCATTAATCATTTACTTTAGGTTTTAAGTCATTTAATCGAATATTCGTTTGGAATCTCGAAAACTATAAGAATTCAGAATTGAATGCAAAAAAAGTTCAATAAATGAATAGAAACTATCGTTTGTATAATTGTTTAAAAAATTACTTTACTAGGTCAAACTATAACGCTTTCCAAACTTGAATCAATTTCATTTAAAATTCAGAATATAAACAAGTAAATATAAGTGAAACAAAATACCATTTAATTATTGTAAACCTTTGATCGAAAGCATATTTTTGGTAATAATTCAATTAAAATAGAAACTGAAAAAATATACGAAAAGATAAATGAATTAAATGAATACCATTTAAAATAGTAAAGCGTTTGAAATGAAAGTAAAATAGTATGAAATTTGTATCCTATGCTTAGATAACCTTAAATTGAACTAAAATTAGCTCTGCTTTCAATGCAAGACAGCATTGGAGTTACCTCATATGGAAAACATTAGTACTGAGAGTCGAGGAGATTGACATTTTTTGCACATCTATTACACAATTAATCGATTATCACATTTGTTTAAAAAATTCATTTGAAGCACATATTTATTAATTGAGGTTTTGGTTAGAAATTGAATCAAAACTAAGCAAAAGGTTTGCAATGTTTGGAAATGAGTCCAAAACTGTATCGACCGTTAACTCTAAGGCACAAAATGATAAGTTGGGAATACATTCGTTTCAAAACATATATCAAATTAGGTCTTCAGAGCCGACGCAACACAAACCCATTAAAAGACACAACTCTTGCGAAGAAAGAGAACGCGATCTAAGCCTTAGCCAAATGTCACACAAACGGAAAGTATTTCAGAATAGAAGATAAAATTCAAAGCAATCAAAATAAGACCCATTTATCTGATATAAGTTTAAATCAAAAGTCAGACAAACCTTTTTTGGGGATCTCTTCGGTGTCCAAAGGGTTTCCGACGATTTTGTTCCGGTCATGATTTGTACATCTTTTGGCTCTCAACAAATGACTCGTTTGAAGGGCTGTCCAACAATCAGATCATTCAACAGTTTTATTAATGTATTGATGAGATAAATGGGATAAGTCTTACAATTTGTTGCTGATTCACAGCTGTTAGTACTGGTTGTGCATAAACTTGACTGAAGTGTTGATGGCTTTACCTGCATATCACAAATCTATATCATTATTGAAATTCAATACATTTGTCGGGAATTGCATTTAAAGTTCAAATTATTGTTAAATAAAATAAAATTATCGATACTTTCAGTTGTGTTAATAGTGATAGCTATCAATTAGTAATAATTAAAAACAAATGAATTTTATATTTTTAATTTATTATAAAACAATTATTTACACAATCTTATAGGTTATAGATTATAGGTTATGGGTCAATTTTTGGAATATTTTTTTTCAGTTTTTGTTAGACTCTCTTAGAAAAACATTATAAATATATTTTAAAGGAATCTTATAATTAATCTCTTTGTTAAAAAAAAAAGATCGATGGCAACAATCCTTCTTAGGTTACCTGTCGTCCTATGCTTAACATATCTTCAAAAATATGTGATCTTTTGAAAAACAACTCAATTATAATAATAAATGGAATTATTTTCTTAAATTTTCTTAATTCAAATCAATTTTCTGTAAGTTTACTACAATTTATTAATTCTATGAAATATCGGATATCCACCGATTTTTATTTGTTTTGAATAACTCGAACTAATA
Source organism: Tectocepheus velatus (assembly GCA_034700625.1). Lineage (NCBI taxonomy): Eukaryota > Metazoa > Arthropoda > Arachnida > Sarcoptiformes > Tectocepheidae > Tectocepheus > Tectocepheus velatus. The sequence goes on from JAQIXV010000220.1 coordinate 9,036, forward strand.
AGTCATAAATCAATTAGTTTGAAGTTTTGAGTTTTTGGATCCCATCTGAAACACTAATTTAAAGTAATTTCAAATAAACTTTCGCTTAAAAACAATAAAATCCTCTCAAATTATAAATTAATTGAGGATTTTATTCTTCTTTCTTTTTATAAATATTAAATAAATGATCAAAAACTTCATTGAAACCAAAATTTCGTAAATAATAGATAATTATCTTTCATTCAATTAATTTGTGTTCAGATGTTTTGATCCAAAATAGAAAATATAGTAATGTTTTGACGCAAATAATAGCCTGAATAAGAGACGGGGGCGGATAGAGAATCTCTCTCTCTCTCTCTCTCTCTCTCTGCCCATTCAACGCCTGCTCCTTAAGAACTAAAATCAATGAACAGAACACCGAATATATACGCGCGGAACGAATGATAACCAGAAACCTGAGGGCGTCATAACCCTTGACCTTTGTTATAGACCATCGAAATAAATTAATTTATTAAAGATATTGAAATTTTGCGGAAATGACAGGAAATATATGTTTAAATTATAGCTTCAAAATGATATCATAAGGAATGGAAAGTGAGAAGTAGTAAAACATTTGATACCTTTTGTATTATAAAACAACGCGGACTATAAGAACAACAGATATAAGTATCGCTTGAATTCAGAAAAGGAGATAATGATTGTAAAGTAGTTCGCGATTGACACGAAAGGGGTGCCCTCGAAGGGTACCGATTGGCCAAACTTTCGGACCAAACATTTGGTCGACGAGAAGACAGGCGATTAGACATCGCCAGCGATAAACAATTGGACAGATTGTGAATGAATTGTGTGGACCGGTGTCTGTGAAATACTGTCTCATTGTTTCTAACGGTATTGATTGGACGCATCGGTACCGACACAACACTACCATCTGCTCAATCGAAACACTTGTATTCAACACTTTTGTCCACTAATTTCAGAATAAGTATCTTTTCAATGAATAATAACTTATATATCAACTGACCATTAAGTGATCGGCGGTCAAAAAATATGTTTAATTTGGGAACAGCTGTCAATGAGAAGGGCTGAGCCACTGGTTGCTCACTTGAGCTGACAATCTATTTTCTATTCGATATGTTTTGCCACAAACACAACAATATTGTAGACAACACTAACTGTGCACTCGTTTGTGAATATATCGACCGAAAGGCGCAGTCGAGTAGAGATGGACTGACATATCGTTGGGCACTCGACTCGGCTATTGATTTCGCCTACATTGGCATCACTACAACACTACTCTCACGTAAAGCCTACGTAAATCAAATGCAAGACATGCTCCGACTCCACATTAACAACACTTTTAATATCAATAATTAAATAAAAATTCAAATCAAATCAATTAAAACAATCGCTAGAAATACAACACATCTTAACTATCATTTAGATAGGAATTAATGAGGAATTAACAACATTGTTTATTTGAATGATCCTGGCTAAAATCCAAATTGTTTTGATTGGCGCAAAGCATGCCTCCAAACCCGGATCTAATGGCTAAAGAATTTCACTAAAATCTGTTGAAATTAAGTCCATTTGAAAACAATTGTTGAGCAAAGCATTTGAGCCAACATTCAATATATTTTGTAAAACATCAATGAAAATGATTTATATCATTTATATCATGGTCATATATCATGGTTCATCTTTATTAATAACAAAAATTCGCTCAATTTTAGGGGAATTCACTTTATGACATGATATCGAATATTATGATAACTTTTGTTTACATTTGAAATCCTTTTAATGTTTCATTAAAACCAATTTTCAGACAAACTATTCCTTTGATATAAATTGAAAATAATTTAGTGATCGATAAAAACAATTTAGACATAAATACAAATACATGTCATTAAAGACAACAAAATATTTATATAAAATTCATAAATAAATAAATAATTTAAAAGTTTTGTCACAAATAACGAGATTCTGTTTTTTTTGGAAGCGATAACTCTCGACACAAAACACAATTTTTTTGAATAATTTAATTGAAATCGATTTAAAACACTTCTAAATAATTGTTGATATCTTTGAAACGAAAGAAAAATTTGTTGAATTCAATTGAATTGAGACTAAAATAGCGTTTCTAAGCGACCAAAACATTGTGGGATATATTCGGATGAAAATTCCAATTAAAGATTGATTCGAATTTGACTCCAAAGCAAAGATTCAATAAATAATAACTAAAATGACCGGTACATTACCAAGAATATTCGAACATTGATCAAGAATCATTCAAAAAAGTCATCTAAGTCATGTGTTTTGCTTTTACTAAATCAATTTTGACTGTAATCATCTTGGTCAAATCCTCAATTCTCTTCAATAAGAATCAATGACTAAAATATTTTGGTTGAAAACATTTTGTGAATTACAATAAACAAACATAAACTTCAATTTGAAAATAGAGAATAAGTAAATGTTTAATAAATAAAAGTATTGTTTTAATTATTCAATAAAAACGATGCCTTCATATGAATAAAGTAATCGTCAAAATTATATTATAAATTAGATTTTCTCTCAAAATGAGACTTAAATCTGAAAACAACATTCACTATATTGAGGGCTAATCTTATTTCCTTCAGTATTAGAAGCTTTCAATTTATAAATTAGATTCAATTGAAAATCAAACCACAGATACGATTCGCAATACCTTTTAGTAATCAATTATTTGAAATCAAACCTAATTTGAAATTGAATAATATATGACCAAGGGAAACTATTTTAAGGGCAAATCATTAAATTACGTAAAATATTAGAAAAGTGATGAAAATATCTATCAATTATTGTTTAACTTTTTGTTGATGAAAAACATTGAATACTTTTGTCATATCTGTTATCAAAACCTAATATTTTCATTGAATTTTAAAATAGATATCATTTATATATATATTCAAAACTAATTATATTTATGCGAAAAATATTTGGAAAAAGTTATAATAAATCAAAATTAAATGAATGTCCGATCATTTTTCGTAATCATTCATCAAATTTATGAATAAAACATTACGTCAATTATTATTACGATTTTAAATACTCATAGAAATCATTTTTTAAATTATTATTAAAATTAAATAAAAATATGAGAAATGAATCATCAAATGGGGGATAATTTTTAAAATTAAGCGCTCAATAAAATGTCCGAAAGTATTAATATATAACAAGCGATGACCCCATTCACAGAAGTCATTGTCGTTTCCAGTTTTAACAAATTTTTTTTAGTTTTGAGACCTATTTATGCAATAAATTCGAGTCATAAGTCATAACATTCTTCACTTCCATTCAGTTCACAATTTCTTCGACATATAAATCATATCATAATTCATGTCTTGTTATGGAAACAAAAGTGATTCAAATATCATCTAATTCTCTCTCTCTCTCTCTCTCTCTCTCTCTCTCTCTCCGCATAAATTACAATCGATATTTGTGAATGAGCTTTGTGAATCTAGCAGCTAGATCAAATTAATGAGTTAACTTTTAGATTACTTTTGCTTAAAAAAGTTTATAAATTAAAAGTCAGTTAAAATCAAAGTAATTAAAAACATATTTTTTGAGTCCATTTTCTCTTTGAAAGTTGTTTTGAGTCGTAAACCAAAAAAAAAGTTTGACTTCTCTTTAGTTTCTCTACATTTCAAGAAAAACTGGAATTCGATTAAATAGTTTGGATTCAAAATCATTGACTCATTGAATAGGGTTTGAAATAATGGCTTACATCTAAACTTGTAAATAGTTTTACTCTTATTATTAAGTTATTAAAACGTTATTTAAATATTTGATAATTAATAAAATTATACCCAAAATATTCAATCAATTTGTAATACAGAAGAAAATAGTTGAAACTCAAACCGAAACTCAATTCTCAAACAGAATTGAATACATATTTTCAATAAAACAAATCAAATGAAAGAAAAAATAAGCAAAAAATTAAAAACTATATAAAGATTCAAAGTTTTAAAAAAAAGTCAAATTTAATAAAATATATGACAATAAGTGTTGTTAACCTTAATTAAGATATCTATTGAACTCAAACATGAAATTTATATTTAGACCAAAACTCTTATATAAAAATCACTGACTATTAACGAATTTGAACCAAAATTATTGAACTCTTTCACAAAAATAAGAATTGAATTTGAGTTAAATTATTAGTTATTGAATCAAATGATTAAAAACTCGTGAAATTAAACGCAAATTGTATTAATAATTGAGAAACAAATTGATAGGTATTTAGGGATCAATTGAATAGAAATAATAATAAATAAAATGTTAATAGAGTTAGAGTCAGAGCTTTAATTATTTTTGAAAAACATTTGATAATATGGTTTAACGTCAAAAAATAATGTAAATAATAATCAGGAAGTGTTTCATAATCGATAAAACACTAGTTTTTGATTCACCCTGTCTTTCATTTATTGATATTTTGTTCAAAAATTATATAATTTCTAAACAAATTCAATACACACTTAAAAATTATTAATACAATCAAATGATTAAATTAAAAATGAGATAATTAGAGATGACTTACCAATTATTATGCAAAAAATTTAATGACAATCAGTTTTTTTGTAAATGTGTTCACAAATTGAAGAATATTTATGTTTTGCTTCAATTGTTTGGTTGCATAAGAAGATGAAAGCAAATAAATTGACAAAAAAATACAAAACTTTTGATTATATTAATAATAAGATTAACAATTGTTTAATAGTTATAATTAGTTAATAGAGTGAGTGATATATTATTATTTGAATGGTTGGCAATAGTAGTGACACAACACTAATGTAAATGATAGCAATGTTCGGCTTTAAAGCACTTTTAAAAGCACTGCTTTCCAGAGCTCTGCAGACAACCGACTAATTGTCCCACTTTTCACTCAAATATGTAATTCAATTATTTCTATCGTTTGTCACAATTTTTACACTAATTTTTAACATTAATATCACTTCATAACCAAAAATGTTTGAATCAAAACAATTGAAAATTTAAATCAAATCAGATTTTGATTCATTAATAAAGAAAAACAAATTAATTTGAAATGAGTTTTATTTGAAGATATTTTATGAAAACATTTCAATGAAAATGTGATTCAATTGAATGCAAACACAGAGTCAGTACTCCATTCGAGTAATGGCTGAAAACAACACTTTCCAGGGATTGTCACTTAATTTACAACAACATTATTTCCTTTAATCAATTTTTGAGCTATCAAATTGAGAAAATCATCAAGTCAATCTTATAGTTTTCATATTTAGCCTACAACTCTCAATGTCATCCATTGAATTTTACTCTTTTCAATAAATAACTTGTTAATTATTATTATTTGATGTCAATCAGTTGATGATTCAATTATAAGTTAGACAAGGTAAACAACAATTTTAAAGTTGAAAGATGAAAAAAATCTTCACTTAATGAAGATTAAAGTTAATAAATAATTATGGGTCAACTCAAATATGAATAATGAAAATAATTATTAAAAATATTTTGAAACTTTAGTTTTGAATATTCATGACTTGAATATCGAGAGAACTTTTGAGGAAAATAAAGTTGAAATCAAATGAACTTATAGTACGAGACCTCTAATTATGACATCAAAACAATGTCTCAAATTATTTCTTTATTTTATTTAAATTATAAAATATTTTAAATTCATTGAAAAAAATTAATTTTTGATAGTTTTCTGTATTTTGTTTATTCAATCATTTATTATATAAATTAATATATTTTTCATTTAAATAATAATTGCATTGAAATGAATGAAAGATAAGATTTGTTTTGAAAGTCTGTTGATTTGAGAGCAGCTGTCAATACATTTACAATACTTTAAGTAAATATTAATTTATTTACTCTTTATTTCATTCAATTGATTCCTCTTTTAAAAGACAAATCACAAGCAATAATACAAATGTCTTCAAATGACGAACCGAGTGGTGCTTCCGATACCAACTGTGATCGTCAGGAGTCGCCGTCGTCATCGTCACCAACAGTTCCGTCTCTTCCATCGTCTCCGTCCGTTGGCTCAGACTTAAGACAATTGAGTCAAACAATAATCAATTCTTTGCAATGGATTAATGATTTCAGTCCAACAAATATTTTTGCGAACTTCTTAACGAATCCATTCCGAAGACGTAATAGTAATAAACAATCGACAGATCAGAACATCTCTCATCTTAAGACATATTCATTGGAATCAAATGACAAACCAATGGCTAGACTTCTGAACGGAACGCTTATACCGACCGCAAAATCGATTGAATTCATCGAATTAGCGAATTTCGGTATCGTTGAGATCGACGACAAGGAAAGGGGTGTCGGACATGACTTTCAGGTTTGCTTTCAATCTTTGTTTCGATACATTGAATGTAGTTTTTATTAAATCGTTAGTTAATAGAAATGCTTTCCGCCAATTGGTGCGACAGTTGTGGAGAGTTCTTGTGGTCATCGGTTGTCAATAATAACAGTCTATCGAAGAATGAATTCGGGAAATACTTGAGATGTCAGAAATGCAAATACATTTGTCACTATCGGTGCAGACGTTTAGTCCGCATTGACTGTCAAGGAGTGGAAGAGAGTCCATATCTGTTGCGACCCCTTTCCCGCTCCTATTCTCTACTTTTCAGCGAAACATTGAAATCAAAAATTTTAAAATATAACGAAAAGCGCAGAACTAAGGGATCAGGTCTTGGGATCACTTTAATAGATGAAGAAAAGTCTTTGTTTAGAGGCTTTCTGAGAGTTCACCTTAACCTGAGTCGTCCTATTAATGTAATATCTGGTCGACGGCCCCCTTCTATATACGATATAATTAATGAGGAGGAGACTAATGCGACGATAAGACGTCGGACTTTAACCAGTTTTTATATGCCGAGGGATACCGTTAAGAATTTACACATCACGAGTGATAATACTAGTCTTCATGTGATTAAAGCGATGCTTAAAAAGTTTAAAGTTGTGGATAACCCCCAAAAGTTTGCACTTTATCTGCGAACTAAAGACCCGGTGACTGAAGTGACTGTACTTAAGCGGATCGCAGATCAGGAAAAGCCTTTAGTTATTCAATTGGATTGCGATGAAGACATCGACGACAAACATATTGTTCTTCAGGAGAACGATACCGGAGATGTCAATTGGCACGCCTTTGAAGTCCCAGAACTCAATAACTTCTTGAAAATTCTGGACAGAGAGGAGAGGGAACACTTGTCTCAAGTGAATATTCGATATAAACTTCTGAAGGAAACTATCGTTAAAATCATTGAATCAGAAGAAAAAACTAACGAAACATTTGATATGAAATGAAATCAATTTTTATTTCATTTAAATTCAGTATTGAAAGAGTGATAAACCATTTGTTTTCACTTTAGTCTAACTTTTTTTAGTTTTTTTGTTTATTCTGTTATTTTGTTTTCTAAATGTTTTCTTTTCCTAAAAAAACCAAACGACAGATCATTTTTAGATTACTTTCACATTAATATATATACAAAATGACCCAAAATGTGGACACATTTTATCAATTAATATAATTTAAATTTATTTTATTAAAAAATTTTATCGAAAAAATTGTTTACTAAATGTTTGCCAATTATTCAGAGGAAAGGCTCACAATTACATATTTTTCTCAAATCAACGAAAGGTTTTATGTATTTAAACAAATATAATATCTTATATTCAGTAATCGGATGTTTGACAAAGAAGTCATAATTGTCTTCATTTTTGTTATCGTTTTCTTTGGTTTCGATTGGATTTCGAGAAAAATCTTTACATCTTTTGCAGAATTGGTGGCACTTTCTTACGTCAAAACAGGATCTGGTCATCAATTGCAGGGCTATTCTGTCGGCCTCTTCTTCTAATTCATCGTTAAAAGGGTTGAACTCAAGAGTCTTTCGAATTAATGATTTGATTGATTTGTCGACAAAATTATCTAATTTTTCAAAGACATCGTATCGCAAGAAGTCGTCCTTTTGAATGATCCATAATTGAGGCAAAAGCGCTAAAAAAGGTATTAAAAAGACGGACGACGCGTAAGCAATCGGTTCCCTATTGTGATCCAACAAAACGTGTGACAACTGATGGGCCAAAACATACGCCAATTCGTCGTCAGTTTGACATAAGTCCAGTACTTTCTTAGAGACGAATACATTTTGTGACTCTTTTAATACAATTACATCAGAGAAGTGGTCGTCGTTTATAACAATTGGAGTCCAATTGGAGTTTTCAAAGAACTCTAAATCATTATTACTTTCAATCAATTTATCAAAACATTTGTCCAATCGTTTGACCGCCGGATGGGTTGACGATAAAAATGAATTGTTTTTCATGTTTTTGACAAATATTTCGTCTAATGTTTCCTTTTCTATCTCATCCGCCAATCCTTGCGGAACAGAATAGACACAACTCCTGCCTGTGATTGGATTAGTGTCTGAGTGAGTCAAAATGTAAGCAAGGGCAAACAATGATATAAAACCCAAAGGTTTTATCATATATTTGATTATCGCAGAGAAGAGTATATTCTTCTTCTTCTCTTTGGGAGTGTTTGCCAACCATTGGATCAATTCGTTCGGTTTCTTAAGAATTAAGTGAATATATTCTCTTCTTTTTCCGATTCTTTTTGCCGTTATTTCCGTCAGATTTTCGTTTTGTTTTTCAATTGATTTATGTTTTACTTCTTTTACTGATTTGTTTAAATTCATAGCATTTTTGACGCAAAAGTTTCTGACATTTGAAACATTTTTAAAACAATAATTGATTTGATATTTAGTTATTTTATTTTCACATAAAATTAAACATCGATTCAAACAAATTCTGTTTGACATCAAATGAATTCTCATTGAATTCATTGAAAATATATGAGCAAACATTTTATTTAAAGATTGACCAATTGACCAAGTTACTCTTCAAATATCATAACTTATCGACTCTCAATTTGAGTCATATCCGTATTTTGTTACAACTTGTAAACAAAGTCACGTGTCTTTCGATTCTCTCCAAAAGTTTTTCATTGAAATACAATTATTATAATCTCTAGAAAATGAATTGTCGCTCAAAATATTAAGAGTTGTGTCACCCTACCTAAAAAATCCCCTGAGTACCACTCTTGAAACCCATATATTCTTAAAGAAGAGGGTTTGTTGAACAACTTTGCTGCTGGGCACTTTCCCCTAGCTCTGTGCATTTTTGAGCTAGGAGGTTTCAAATTTAAAGAATTCCCATAGAGTTTGTATTGCCTCAAATATCTTGATATCAGCATATATATTTTATTGATATTTTCTAGTTTCTTGATTAAAGTTGAGATCTCATTCACACTATCTATGACTCGTTTTTGAGAAAAATGACCTCTTGATAATTGAATTTCAATTAAAAAAATTTTTACTTACTCATAGGTATTTTTACGATATATGTGAACTTTCAATTCAAATCTATACATGCTCAGTTTGTGTAAGAAATAATGTTGAAAAGCGAGAAAGAATTTGAGAAAGAGTGCCCGCCTGAGCATTAGAGTATATTACAGGGACGGGTCAATGCATGATAATAGACCTTTTGGTATAATATCCGATATGATTATAAGAGACTGCTTTAACGTTATACCACCCATAGGGACAGCCGGGACGGGACTCACTGTAATTACAAACTAATTGTTTAAATCTATATTGATAATAATGGCAATTCGGTAATATTCCTGGAGTGTAAAGTTCCCGATTCTAATCTTAATCAATAGGTGCCGTCCCTTTTCTCAATAGAATTTATTGGTTAAATATTTTGTTTGAATTATCACCATGGTACAGTTGCAATTGGACTCTTCAACTGATTATCGGTAAAGTAGTGCTCAACCGAGTCTTCAGTCAGAATATGCGATAAACTAATCAATTGTTTGCCTTATTTTCAAAATAATCTCATATTTATTGAAAACAAATTTTCCAAACTTTAGTCGCAAACAGAGATTAAAACATTAATTAAGTAATACATAAGACATAAGACTCGAATAAATTGATGTGAAAAAAGACTTTTCGTCAAAACAAGAGTTTCGGAAAATTTCCAAAAAATTGTTTCTTATTTGAGTTGAAAATAAAAGTTTAGCCAAAAGTTCATTAAAATTCAAAACCATTTCTGAAAACTAAAGTAATTGTAGACAACTATTACATCAGATGTAGAGGTAATGAAGAAGTGGTTATCCCTGGATTATAATGTGAATAAAACCTGAATTTAAATTCTTGTGTTAAATGTTGTGAAACATTTTGATAAGGGGTTTCACAGACGTATTGACTGCGAGGTCCCACTCAGACTCACATCGATTGCATCGCAATACAGAGCAGAGAAAGTAACGTAACGCACATAAAACACACGTAAAACATCACTTTATGTGCTTTGTTTGCATTTGAGTTGTGATACGATTTTTTTCGCACATTTTTCTCTCTCTGTGTCACTGAATGAGGAGAGAGAAAAGTCTTACGAAATACTGAGTGTTAATAATAACATCAATTGGTATTCAATTTTTAATTGTCTTTTAAACGACACATAAAATCGATGAAAACATTAATGTTTTGAATAAATATTTTGTTTAACAATAATATTAGCGACTCATCGGTTGTTCAACAAAAATGTTTGACTTATTTTCGTTAAATTATTTTAATATAAGTTTAGATTTAATTTTTTTAAGCGACAAATCAATTAATAACTCGTTTTTTAATTCATAATAATTAGTGTTTTTTATAATCAATTTATTGTATAAATAATTAGTGAGAAAAATGTCTAAAAATAGTAATAATAATAATAATATTAACGGTAATAATGGCGGCACTTCTTCGGTACCCAAATGGTTGTCTCACGTGAAGTACGAGCACTTAGTGGCGGGTGTTTCCGGTGGCGTCGCCTCCACTCTAGTCTTACATCCATTGGATTTGCTTAAAGTCCGTTTAGCGGGTATTCAATCAGTAGTTTCATCTCTGATTCCCATTCACTAACCAATTGATTCTTGCAGTAAATGACGGACTCGTGGCCTCAAGACCTCAATATAACGGATTGGTTAACGCCGTCACAACTATTTTCAAACAGGAGGGCATTAAAGGGCTATACAGAGGGGTTACCCCCAACTGTTGGGGTGCGGGTGCCTCCTGGGGATTCTACTTTCTCTTGTAATTATATTTATTCCTTAATTATATTTGAATTTCTTTTCAGATTAGATAACATTTTATTAATCAATTGATTCAATAATTCAATGAATGAATCCAAAAGATGTCTGTCTTTCGGAGAGTGACCTAAAACTCAACCCAAAGTCTATGATTTTGCAAAAGACATTTGAAATTATTTTTTATATTCATTTAAGATAACCTTTGCGTGTGTTCTGTGTTTTCTGTCGATTAATTAATTGTTTAATCGAATAATAATTTGTTTTTGTTTTATATTTTTAGTTATAATACAATTAAGTCTCGTATGACTGACGGCACGACAACAGCATTAGGACCGGGACGTCATATTCTGGCGGCGGCCGGTATTTACATCTGATTCTTGATATTCAATGAATATATTCTTAATATATTGTATGTTTCAGAGGCGGGTATTCTGACTCTAACGATAACGAATCCTATTTGGGTCGTCAAGACTCGTCTTTGTCTTCAATACGGAACGGTTGCAGAACTGCAGACACTTCCCGCCTCCAAACGCTACTCAGGAATGGTTGACGCCTTGCGTAAAGTCTATCAATACGAAGGAGTTCCCGGTCTTTATCGTGGGTTCGTTCCGGGCATTCTTGGTGTGAGTCACGGGGCCCTCCAATTCATGGCTTACGAGGAGCTTAAGAAGTACTACATTCAGAAACACAATTTGGAAGCCGACGCCAAACTGGGAACTATGGCTTACCTGTCCTGTGCGGCCCTCAGCAAACTGTTTGCCGCCAGTATTACATATCCATATCAGGTGCTGAGGGCGCGACTCCAAGACCAGCACAACACCTATACCGGAGTTATTGATGTGATAAAAAAGACCTGGAGGTTAGTAACCATACTTTTGACTAATTGCTTAGCCTTTAGTCTAATTATAAGACATTTATTTTTAATTTGGTTTCAGTTTTTTGTTGGCTTTTCTCTTCATTTCATTGCATTTGAAACACAATTTGTTTCTTAAAATAATGAATTCATTCCTTAAAATAGTGTTTGAGTTAAACAAAAGATTATGTAAAATATATTTGAGTGAAATGAAGGGTAAAAGTCTCCAAAAAACATATCAAACATAAGGTCTTATTTGCTATAATGAACTGCTTCTTGTGTCGGTTGCCATCCGTTCCCTAAGACCTCTTCCCATACTTACCTATGGCTTTGAGTTGTGTTTTGCAACACTTTCTCTTGAAAATAGCACTTTATGTCTGTTTTGCTCTTTATTTTGCATTTTTAACGTATTTTTAAGTCATGAGAAAAATGAGTAAAACACAAAACATATCAAAAGTATTACACAAATACATGACTTTAAGCCTAAGATATAACTGTTTGAGACAAATGTCAAAGAATTTCAATTGACTTTCGTTTTGAAGATACAAAAGATATATTGAATTGAAAAGTAAAGGATTAGAGAAAAACTATAAAAAAATACTCGTTTTGGTTGAGTCTGAGCCCAACTGTAAACTCCATCTTTAGGTTTGAACGGTTGGGAGGCTTTTACAAGGGTTTGGGTGCATACCTCATCCATGTGACCCCCAACATATGCATCGTCTTCCTTATATATGAGAAACTATCGCCAACGACAGCACTCTTGAAGAGCGCCCGAACCTATGCCGAGGACTGACACTGCCGTCTCTCACTTGGATTACAAATTGTTTGGAGTCTTTCAAATGTGTTCTTTACTGTCGTTTTGGTCGTCACTGACTATTAAATTTCAGATTTCATATGATTTCAAACGATTCGCTTATTTATTGAGATTTTTCCAATTATTTATAAACTGTTCAAATCAAATGAATTTTTGGTTTTTTAAGTCGTGTTTAAAAATAAATTTGATTCTCGTTTTAACCGAAGACTTTACAACTCATCGCTCTATTAATTAATATATTTGAATAAATTATTATTATTTTCTGCTCTTAATATGTATTATAATTTATAACTTTGTTTTCAATTGTTTTAGTCTTTCATTTAGTATTTCATTTGTATATATTTTTGTCACTTTTTTGATGTAAAATAGTTATACGAATATATATTTTTCTTAATCGAAAAGCTGTGAAACTGACGATTAAAACACACCAAACATTTAACACAAAACCAAATGACTATTAAGTTATGATTATCGCTATTATTGTAAATAAGTTTCAAAATACTTATATATATATCGCAAAAAAAATCTGTTATTTGTGTCTAAAAAATTGAAATCTGAGTTCTTTTTCTTTTTTATTCCTAAAATATTTATAGGTTTGAAGGCATTAAAGGATATTATAAAGGACTGCTTCCCAACCTAATTAAAGTAACGCCGGCCTGTGCTATCACTTTTGTTACTTACGAGCACTGCATTGATTTTCTGCTCAAAAAGTAAAAAATCTGATTAAATGTGACTCACATTAGAAGAGAGACACTGAGAACACAATACCTTTGAAAATACATTTTCTGTTTTGATTGGACGTACACACAGTCTGACCCCCGACTCAAAGGGACGACACTTTTTTTTTAATGGGAAGTCTATATTTTATATCAAATATATGTTTAAAAACATATTTGTTATCGAATTGGGTTTTATTATCGATTTAAATGATTCCGGTATAACGGAATCAGAATCACCTTGTTCATATTGTTATGATATTCAAGTTTTAGTGGGAACTTCTCCTTTATTCTTAAGCCTCCTTAGAGTGCAGTCATTTTTGAAGCTTTTAAAGAATCGATTTAATTGATTAGTCACCCAAATAGAGTCATATGGGGTGAGCCACCCGTCCGTTATATCGGGTCAGACTGTAGTTTGACAATAGTTTAGGATATCATAAGTTTTTGAGATTAAAAACGATTGAATAATAATCTTGTTTTTTGTGAATATCAATAATTTATCAAAAATTATCGGAAAAATTGATTTTTGTCCAATTTTTTCATCATTTCATTTAACTTCAGATTTCCGTCAAAAGAGTGCAATATTTTGGGAATCCATTCGTTTGTATGGAATTTAATTGCAGTTAATAATAGTTTTTATCAAATGTTAGACTATTTTCAATTCTTAATCAATAACTGAATCAAATGTTTGTAAAATTATTGCATTTATTATTAATACCATATTATTATTGAACTGATATTCCGTTGATTTTTGAATATCAGTCAATATATTTGAATAATAAATATTGAAATCAATAAAATTGAAAAATTGTTATATTCTGAGCCCTTATTGACTTGAATTTCTTCACCAGAATTCAAACTTCTGTCAAGAATTTGACGGAAGATTAAAACAAATCCGAAAATGGTTTTCAAATTCATTGAAAAATTATTCAAATTTAATGTAAACTTAATTTAGAATTCATTGAAATCCTTGTTATTATAGGAAAAGACAATTCAATTAAAATTTATTTCTGTCAGTCATTAGTTTTAATTCAGTTTTAATATACGACACAATTATTCGCTCATCTATTTTGACAGAAGAGATAAAAGGGAAGGGAATTAAAGTCAGTCCTTATCTCGTGATCGCAGACTGTATTCACTTTAACCCCGTTATGACCGGAGCTCACGTCAAAACAGTGAGACGTTGAGCTCTTGGATATCTGTTAGGACTCACCTACTTTACGGCCTCATAAAACTTATATGATGTCAGAGCTGTGGCTTAACGAGTGCTACAACGGCTTAGTTATGGTCTGACGATCGCCATTCCTATCTGGCCATTGACGCCCACTCCTTATATAAGACTGGCATTTGACAGATCAATAAAATTATTAATATTTCATTAAATCTGTCACTCGATTAAGATTTTTAATCAAAATCAGTTTAATAGTTGACTTCATTCTGATCACAAAAATGAGTACTTATTTATGAAAACAAACCAATATTTCATTCAAATGAAACTATTCTTACAATTATTGTTACGAAACAAATATATCAAAAGAAAATTCTCGTAATTATTTTGTCCATAAATTTAAGGTTATTTAAGTCTTAACTAATAGAAAGTTTGAATTTTTTTTTCAATACTATTAATAAATAATGAGCTCTTAAATCAAGATTCATAGCGAGGGGAGAATTCTTGTGATTCTTCGACAATAATCCGATTATAACTAATAATTTATTATGTCTTTAAAAATCTGAGATCCCGTTCAGAAAAATGACTATTAATTCAGTCATTAATAAAATTTATGAATAAAAACGTTTTTAATCTCTGAATAATAGTAATGAATAAAATTCTTTGATATTCTTTAAAGTCATTTATTAACGGAATTTTGGCTCAAACTTGAAATGAAGTTATTATTAGTTTTTCTTTTCGACATTCAATGGATTTGTTTTTTATTTTTCCGAATAATAGAATCGATTTCCGTCTGTTTTCTGGAAATTTCTGCCAATAATTAGGAAAAAAATAAAAATGTTTTTCACAATAGAAACAGAAATTCTCTGTACTATTAGTTTATACTTTTATTTGACGACTATTTTGAATTTCGAGTGAATTTTATGAGAGACTATAAAACAGTGTTTCTCTGCATTGAAGCCCAAATAATCGACAAAAATATGTTTTAAAACTTTAGTTTAGAGATGTATTTGTCTTTTACTGTTAGCACTAAATCCAATTCTATTCATAAACTTTACTCTCATTTAATGGAAGTCTTATTTTTGTCTTCACTTTCATTTCATTTGTTTCATTGGTTCTGTAAATACCATACAAAATAAGTACCGAAATAAAGGTATAATCGAAAGACGAGTCAACAGATGTTGTTTCACAACTCGATTATCCGATAATCAGTTGAATATTTCACATGAAATGCTTTACAAATGAAATATTCATAACATTCAGTAGTTTTTTTTGAAACAAATCTCTGATTAACTCTATTTTAAGCGAAAAAAATAAAACAAAAACAAAAAAACTTAAATCTATAGCAAAAGACTGTCAAACAAAAAGTTGAGCTCAGATTTGAGGAGATTTCGATCCAATTTGTAAACAATAGTTTCAAAGTTGGGTTTGTTTGTAAAAGAATTACAATTTTGGAATAAGCTTGATCAAAAATGATCAAGAATTTAAGCTCTTGATCGATACATAAGCAACATATCGTTGACAACAATTTTTTTGGACAGAAAATGATTTTACGTTTTTATTGAACTTTAGATTTGATAATTTATCAATTAATTGTGCTTGATTAAATCTATTTTAGTTTTATAATCTAACATGATATATAAAATTTGAACTTATAAAATATTGGAACAATTGGTTGATTGTGCAAAAGACCTTGATTACATTGAGAAATAGAACCCAGAAGAGGAATCGTCTGGAATGGCATCCCTTGACTCGTTATGAGGTCTGAATTTTTAATTAATTATAAATTGAATTAAATGCAAATCAATTGCAATCAAATTTATTCAATATATTGCAAATTAAAATGTGTTAACAAATTGCAAGAGTAGTTAATTGGGGTCAATATGAGTCAAATACAAGACCCGTTTTGCGCCTAATATTGCATAAAAACTTTGACTCAATTTCATATCAGTTACTCATTAGATGTCACTGTTATTGAAATCTAATCTTGGTTGAATTGGTTGAAAATGACCATGGCTATTCTCATGAGTTACTCCAATTAGTGTATGGAAATGTGAAACGATTTATTCATTTTTCTTGTTTTCTACTGAATTTGAATCTAGGATTTGAGCTTAATTGCTCAATTTACTCTTTATTGACCAATCTTTGTGAAAAGCTATCCAATTAGCTAGGTTAATATTTAAATGATTCTCCAAGAAAATACTCAAATGTGTTGTTAATCATCTCTTCAGGCATTTAAATGAGTTGAACAAAACATTTGAAATGAATTTGATTTGAATAAAACATTCATTTATTCCCTTCTTTTCAATGATTAGACAATCGTTGGATACGTTTCTTCACTTTTATCGCAATTATTATAATTTATTTCCTTTTGAAGTGAATTCTCTTTTCTTTTGGAGCAAAATATTCTTTCAATTGGTTTATCATTTTGAATGATTAAAGCATTTAATAGTTATTAATAACAATTTATTTTCTTATTGTGCGAAATAATAAATACTTTTTTTCTCCAGTCATTCATTCAATTGAATTGAAAAATAATTGTAAGAAAACTTAAGTTTGAATTTCTTTGGTATTTGAAAAAAGAGTTTCTTTTTGTTTTGAATCGTTAGAGAAGAGAATAAAAACGATTTTATAATTAGAAACAGAAAAACAATAGAAACTATTGTCTCATCAAAAAAGATGAAACTTATAATTGATTTTTTGAGTTTTTAAATTTGAAAACTTGATTACAATATTCCTATAGATTTGTGTATTTTCATAGTTATATACAATCTATGCATCGAATGCATATCACTTGCATTTTGAGCACAAGAAAAGGTCAATATATTTATAACAGTTTTTCTAATCTTTTTTTAAAACAATTTAAAATTAAAATATATATAACATTATAATTATTGTATAAATACTTATTATATACACCAATTGTTTTGATCACTTAATTTGTTTATTCGTTTTTAAATCAAAAAAAGAGTCTCTTTTTGTCGATTTTGTTGAAAAATTCCGTTAAATGTCTTTTAAATGATTTGTTGTTTTGATATATAATTAGAAAATGAGTTATTGAATGGTATATAAAGTGGTCATCATATGGACGCTCTTTTATTAGTCACTTCTTGCAGAGATGGGTCACTATTGGGATCATTTATGAACATAGTCTGTGGGTTTGAGGGCTGGTATGGGTACGGATTGCTGACACCCATACCAAATATCGAGTCGTGATCTCCTATTTCACTGGAACCGGACGCCGATCGGAACAAATGAAGTGGAAGTAGATGTGAGCCCTGTCTATAGTAGACACCGCTGTCCCGTCTGAACGAGTATTTTGTGGACCGGCGTCTATTCCGTTGGGTATAATGAGATCGGGGCCCATAGCAAGTGCACGAACACACGGACGCAATCTCATCGTTCTCTGGCGTCCCCTTATCCTGTGGGTCGTGACCGGAAATAATTGACCCGTTGGCAGTGATGACGTCGCCGTCGAGGCGGACGGCACCCCGCGCTACGGTGGCGGCCTCGGCCTCGTCCCGGCGCTCATCCTCTGTGTTGAGTGTAAGGAATCGAAGCACTAATAGATTGATAGCGGCGGACACTACCGACAGTCCGAAGAGAATAAATATTAAACTAAAAGCCACGTATTCGGGCTTTGATTGGAGTGCACTCTCCCTCTGGAGCGCCACATAATCACCGAAACCTATTGTCGTTAATGTTATAAAACAGTAGTAAAAAGAGTCAAAATAGTTCCAGTTTTCATATTTGGAAAAGGCTGCCGCACCGGTAGTCATCACCAAAGTTGACAAAATAAATACTATACAAATCAGATTCGTTTCCGTTACCTATCGATCAAAACATTGGATTAGTGTTCATAAGATTTTTTGTATCATTTGTTTTGCTTTGGATTTAGTTTTTGTTTTGTTTTGATTCTGTGTTTTGACTTTCAATTCAATGTTTTTTAGGCTTATCTTTTGTAATGATTTTGATGTCAAAATCATTTTTGAAGTCAACTCTAATCTCATGAACTGATGGGAACTTACCCTCTGATGGGAATTGCTTTGAAAATAAGTTAATTAAAGTTTGATTGCACTGAAACTCAGGATATTTTTGATTAAACTATGGATCGATTAATCGATTTTTTGACTCAAAAATTAGTTATAAATAAATAAATATCTATTTTCGACATTCAGTTGGTCTGAAACCTTATACGAAATTAAATCAAATGGAAGACCACTTTTAGATTAATATTTGGGAACGACTGCACTCTTCTATTCATTAAATATGGGCTAAACTCTTTGTATATGTGTTTTATATGTAAATCTGGAATATTTTGTGTACTCAATGAAAGACAAAGTAATTTAAGTATTTTTTGTGATGACTATTATTTTGTATGATTTCTCTGTTTTATTCATAATTCAAGTGATTTTAGATTAATTTATAGAGAGTGACAAACATTAGCTGACATTCCTTTTCTTTTACTCACACTCTGTCTCTCTTGTGATGTCAACTGAATTTACATTTCTCTTGAATTGTGACTAAATTTAGAAAAAAAATATTTTCTTTTTATGAAAAGACTTCTGACTATTAAGAGGATTGTTAGGAAAGAGTAGTTTATAAAGTACTGAACGCAATGTTTATACGAAAACTAAAAAATACTCAAATAATTCTTCATCTCATTTGAAAATAAGCACAGAATAGAGGAGTCGAGAATCCATCGCAAGAGTTAACACTTTGAAGTACTGTTTTCTTTTTGTCAGAAAATTATGGCCTAATTCTGTGCCCATTCTTGAGCCTCATTCTGAGCGATTAGTTTTTATCTTCTCTTCGCATATGAATATAAATTTCAACTTTTTATTGTAAAATCATTTCAAGAGATGTGTCTTCTCATTGTGTGACAGTCCTAAAGATGTGCTGTTATTGTCGGCAATCAGTAAAGCATATAAATTAATGAGAGTATAAAATGTCAACATTTGTTTAGTTAACTACAAATAGTTTAACAGATTTGAGCTCACAGTTTGAGCCCTACCATTGAATTTCAATTTATTTATAAATTTTATTAGAATTTATATTCAAAACCGTTTTTTTGATTATGTCTTTCGGAATCGATAATAAAATGAAATGACTTTTTTTATTTGTTGATTAAATCTTAATATAGTTTGTATTTTGTGAACTAAAAATAGATTTTTGTGTGAAAATTGTGAAATAGGTTTATAGTGAATAACTTTTATTACGTGAAAGGCAATGAATTTGGGGGGAATGGCTCAGACTTAACTTCAGTTCAGTTATGGATTAATTAAAATCTAAGTCAATTTGGAGTTGAATTCAGTGCAGACACAATAGACAAGAGATTGAGTGAAAAAAAGAGTAAATTTAATTAAATCTCTAAAAATTATTTAAAAGAAATTCCCTTTAAATGGGTTTAGGAATTGGTTTTAATAGCGAATGGAAAGTCTTTTATTGAGATTAGGATTTCTTTTGAGAATAATTTCTCGTTTGCATTCAATTAGCCGTCGATTTAAGAATAAATTAATCGATAATTTGATAAAAACGGATTTATTTGCTCATAGTAATTGGATTCTTGCTGAAAAATCTTCAAAGAATTGCAAGATTCTTATGTAAATTGAATTTTTTTCGGCTAATATTTATCGAAAATGGTATGAATTTTAAAGTTATATTAAATTTCTCGCTGAGAGTAAACAATATTTTTTCTGTCGAGAGGAGTATTTTGTATGAATTTTGTGTGAGTTTATTGATTGCATGGTGTTTGTCATATTCATTGAATTTTATCGATCGACTCTTTTTCGTGTAATTTATCAGAAAAGTTGTTTAAAAACTGTTTTGCGTTTGTTTTCATAGCTATCCGTTACACAAATTAATTAATATTGAGATCATGTGATTCGATAAGTCGTCAAACATTTCTCGATTAATGAATTCTCATAAATTGAGCGAATTGAGCAAGTTAACATTGATTCTCATTGAGAACCCCTATTCTGATCTTAAGTGTGCGTCAAATTGAGTCCAGAATTTGCCTGACTTTCGATTGTAAACAAAAGTCATATTTGTTTTTGTTATTTGTTATCAATTGAAATGTTGTGAAGAGTTTGTATTGTTTTGTTTGATGCAAATGACTTACCTCTTTATTTTTGAACCTGAAACATTTTTTGCATTGTCTGAGTCCTTTTTCTACGAAAGTGTTGAGCCTTTCACCAATGCTTTGAAACATGACAAGGCCTAGTGGTACTCCTGCTAATGCATAGAACATGCAAAATGTCTTTCCTCCGACACTATTCATATGAAATGATAGAAAAGTTTTTTTCTCTTAATTTTTTTGATTGATTAATGAAAATATCAAACGATATATTCAAAAAACCTAATGATAGAGACCCGAGAAATATATCATTTGTTTGTGACATTCAATTACTCTATTAATGGAGAAAAATAGTCAACAAAAAAGAGCTATGAATAGGAATTTGTGTTTGGATCTAATTCTCTCTATTTTTTTTTTTTTGTTACTATTTTTCTGTTATTCTGTTGAAGAATAGAGTCTTTTGACAGGTTTTTTGAACTTATTTTTTAGCATTGATCATGGTGTTTTTTAATTGCTACTTACGTGGCAGGCGTCGAATGTCCATAACCTAGAAATTAAATGAAAGTTTTCATTAGAGTTGAGAAAAAACAGTTAAAAGTTTGTGTAAATCACTGTCCAATTTGTTTTGCATTAAATTAATTGATAATTATATGGAATATAATTATTATTATTAGACTTCTTCTAATGATTTATTACATTTAGATGAAGTCCTAATTTGATGTTAATTTTGTTCCTTTCCTATACTGTTCTGTCATATGGTTTGTCTCAAAAATTATCCAAACGATTGTTTAATAGATGTTTTGTCTGAAAAAATTATTTAAATGAAATCCATATCAAAAACTAATTATTACATAAAATTGTTTGTCAGTAAAAGTTGTTTAATAAGAAAATAATGGATTAGAGCACAGCCTCTGCTGGAGAGGACGTGTTTTACTTATGAAGTTTTCCAATTAGTAAATTTGAAATTAATCTAATTTTGCTGTCAATTAAAGCTAAACATAAAAATGTTTGAAAAGAAAAAAATGATTGCAAAGTAAGCAAAGTGTTAGGAAACACTCATTTATAAGCCTTTACCCATAAAATGAGAGTCAGTTATGAATCGAGATATCAAATCATATTTATATATATTTCTGATATTTTTCTACTTTTGTGGCACAGAATGAGAAAATAGTCCTCAAGTCATGAATTCATAGTCGATAAGAGAATTTGTGCGCCAATGCCTTCAATGAGTGAAAGGCTGTCAGAGAATCGCAATCAGAGGTCAGTCAAGAATTGAAGGGAAATATAAAACTCCGTTCAGTTTTATATCTAATGCCAGAAGGGATCCGACAAATGATCAGAAAATAGTATTTTTTTTATCATAACTTATCGATAATTCCCGTCAGAATCTAATGCAAGAATTGGTACAAAAATTTTGTATTTTATTTTTATTTTGCTTTAAAGTTAACGAAACAAGAATTCAATCGATTGATAGAATCGCTTCACAAATACAATACAATCAGACAATTCAGTTGACGGCACAGAATGTGTGTTATATGTGTTGTGTGTTTGTCTGTTCACCAAATCAAACCAAACCAGAGTTGATTCTATGCCTAAAATTTTATTTACATAACATTTGAGTAATAAACCGAATGTAATAAACCCAAAGAGCTGTCACTGATGTCAAAAATAGTGGACCGAAAGACGTGTCAAATTAAATACAGTTCATATCCGATGCTTTTCAATAATTGACTGCCTTTCCTCCCTTTCCTTTCATTAGAAAATATTTTCTTATACTTTGAATTTGTTTTAAAATAAATTTTGTTTTGATTTAAAATTCAAATTATATTTCGATTTTTTAAATTTTTTGCTCTTTTTTACTGAAATTTCATATTTTGTGGCAAAAATTTGTGAGGAAATTGACTCATCAATCAATGTGGGAGTCTGTTCTAGCACATTCTCTGATTGAATGTTAAATTTGATATCTATAGAGTAGGTGTTTGCTTAAGAATTCAGATAAATGAGATCAACTTTTCTTGGAAAACATCAAGCAACTTTTCTACCTGATCCTCAATTGAAGGATCAATTGATGAATATATTATTTTCCTATCAAAATATATGACGATAAAATCTCCTAGAGACTATATTTTATTTTTATCGATGATTAATCTTGGATACACACATTTGGAGGATTTTGATTTCAATAAATTGAAATTCTTCGCCTCTTTTATTAAATAAGAAGTTCACCTTGCTCTTTGCTTGCAATTTAACAGTTTTTCATTGAACTCATTCATATTTTTTTATATTGTTTTTACCTAACCATTAAAAAAATATTTTTAGTTTTTGAAACAATATTTTTGTTGCAAATATTTGGTTCAAAATTGCAATAAAATCGATGGGAAATAAAAATATTAAACATTTTGAGAGAAAAGGAAAAAACTGTTCACTTCTTGAAGACATTGAATGAAAAATAAAAAGCAGAAGAAATGGAAAAAACATACGAATAATGAAAAATAAATTGGATTTATAGCACAAACAGAATAAAAGCACTGAATATAGTGAGCTATCGGTTGAATGGTATATATATTTTTGTTGTTTCAAATCAAATAAACTGAGCCATAGATTTGAATTCAAAAAGTCAACGAATCAATAATTGATAAACAAAAAGAGTAGTAAAAAATTGAAAGAAATCTTTAGCGAAAACCTCGTCTTTTAAAAGATTTTTTTTTCGCTTCAAATAATCTTTGAAATAGTTTTACTCTAAATAGGATTTCAATGGTTTTTCGTATGAATTTGATTTTGATTTGATTTTCTGCTCAAAACTATCGGAAACTCATTAAAATTGTTTTCATAGCAAAACTATAATCGAGTTATTCCGGGTCTCTAATGAAAAATTAATTAAATATTTTGAGGTATAATAAACTGGAAGT
Source organism: Tectocepheus velatus (assembly GCA_034700625.1). NCBI lineage: Eukaryota > Metazoa > Arthropoda > Arachnida > Sarcoptiformes > Tectocepheidae > Tectocepheus > Tectocepheus velatus. The sequence continues at coordinate 32,715 of JAQIXV010000220.1, forward strand.
CGTTTTGAAATGATTTAGTAATGAATATAAACAATCAAATGAAAAGAGTATTACAGAAGAGAATAGACTTGAAATTAGTCGTCGAAGGAATTTATTATAACAAATATAAAAACGAATTATAAGTTATAGCCATTTGTGAGGAGTATTAGTGAAGTTTGTGAACTGAGACCATCCAAAGCACGTATCACTCTATGAGTTAATTAAATAAAGGACTGGGAGAGAGATATCTCTATTCTATTATGGCTCGAAAAATAAGTGCACTGTTATCTGTGCAGTGACTCACTCACAGGTTGTTTCAAATTTTTGCTTCAGTTATATAAAAGAGAAAACAATTTCTGTTAACATTCAATGAGAATAATGAATAACTAAATGAAAGAATGATGTTATCGGTGCTGTGCTGTCGGCTTCATATCCAAGTGCAAAACCTGATGCTTTCCCTAATGATTAGGCATTACAGCAATAGGAGGTTGAGTTCATCCTTTAGTTTCCGAACTTAATAACAAACGGTTAGATTGAGAGCCAAAACAGTTATGAAATCCCAGTTTGAGTTAAAGTTGTGAACAAATAATGAGATTTTGTTTGTTTTTATTCATTTCTCTCAATGTTTATCACATCTTAAGAAATGATGAAGAGTTGAGACTTTTAGACAATTCAGTGGAATGTCCTCTCCTTTGGTATTAGATATCGATTAGAAAGAGCCAGAATTGACTCAAAAAATGGCAATCATTGGAATCATTTTCAGTGATATTTCGAAAAATATTTACCCAAACATAAAAAGTATAGAATATTGTGTTATATTGGGTTAGGAATAGAAATCTCATTCAGTTTTAATGACATTAACTTTTATTTCTGAGAACTTTTTATAACTGACTCTTAAATTGGTTAATAAAAATGATTAACTTATTTACAGTTTTTGCACGAATTTTGGTGGACTGGACTGTTAGCCAAAACGCAGAGCACTCACTATTTTTGTCGTTTCAAATCAAGACTAATATTCTGTTTTTCAAGTGGAGAACCAAATAGTGGACTCCATTTTATGACAATTAGTTTTGTTTTCATTAATATAAATGATTTGTTTGAAACAATTACACGTGTTTTACATTAAGCCTAACGTCTGAGTGCTATCATTTAAATTTCCAAGCAATTAGCCTTGATCATTGATCAACTCAACAAACTTTGATCTTCCGACAATTTATTCGCATCTTTTCACTTCAAAAATCATTTGAATTAAATTAATTTTCAATTTCACGATCAGATGACCGGTGAATAAGGAATGGTATCCAAAATGACAGCACAAATGTAAACATAAACATCTACTGAGAATTCAAACGAATGATTAGTTTTAAATAGTTTTTGAATGAATTCTTCTGTTTGTATATCAAATCCGAAGTTGATTTTTGCACAGAATAACAGACTTTTCTTTGTATCTGAAAGGAGTATCTGTGAAATTAAAAATGAAAAACTGTTTGTATCTTATGACTGGTTGTGCCCTGAGTTGCGAGTCATGTATATCCGGACATAATAGCAAAATGTATGTGTTTTTACGGTATGTTGTTGTGCTGTTCACTTGTAAGGACAGAATTTCTACTTCAAAAAACCGAACACTAATTTCCCGCAAGAATTGCAGTAAACAAATACTCGAGAGATTGCAATAACTCTAAGATCTTAGTCTCGAAACTTATTTTTTGTGTTCACTTCACTCAATGGATAAGACGTGGTATCAAAAAGCGTTGTATTTAGTATTTACTCATTCCTTTCCCTTCCTCTTTGTTTTAGAGTTTTGAGTAATTCATTTTGAGTATTGAATAAAAAATAAATTTCAAGCAATTCTGTGAAATATTTTTAAAAAAAATTATTTCTCATAATTCACGAAATTGTAAGAAATTCAGTGCATTTTTGTTTGAAGTGCAGACAAAATCACTTTTATTAAGAGTCAGAGAAAAGAAAATTTAATTTAAACCTCATTTCAAACTATTTTCATAATGGGTTTAACTATAAGTCTTGAAGATTACAAAAATATTTTTCTCTTTTTTCTTATTTTTAATTTATTTTTAAGGAATTTAATAAATATTTTGAATCCTTTTCATGCCTTAAGATTTCATTGAAATTTTCACATAAAATCATTTTAATCGGAATTAAAAATAAGAAATCTTTCCCTTACTTTCAAAACTTGAAAAAATGAATTAATTCTATAGATTATCAAAACCTTGTTAATAGGTTTTGAATTGTATTAATAAGAGCCAGAGTTATGGCAATTAGATTAGTATTCGTTTGAATCGTTATTTCAAAAGCAATTCTGATCTGAAAACACATTATTTTTCGACAATTTTCTAATATTGGTTCGGAAGCTATAATTTCTGGTGAAATCACATTTTAACAGTCGATTGAATTGCTGTTAGATTGGAGTCAGAAAAATCATTTCCTAAAATAATTTTTTCTTATTTCCTCATTGAATAAAATCATCGTTTATTATATAATAACGAATATTTTGGCGAAAAAAATAACAACAAATTGAATCAAATCTGAACTATAATTATAGTTGAAAAGGGAATCAATAGTCAGAACTTGTATTGAATTAAAGTTGATATCGTTTGGAGCAAAATGAAGACAAATTGTAAATTAAGAGTCAACTCAATTGTGTTGACATCAAATTTGTATTCAATTATGAGAAAAATTTAGTAAAAATTTTAATCATTTTTAGGGATGTGTTTATTACAAGTTTTAATAATTCAGAGGAATGTATGGCACATACCTTCATCTCATACGAGTTTAGCACATGTTTTAGAAAAATTTAGTCGACTTTTGAACTCAAAATATTTCTATCGAATCGATATAAATGTAGTGAAAAGAGATTGAAGTTCACTATATTTCATAACATTAAACATGTAATTGAATGAATCGATTTGTGCTCTAAGTATAGACTAATCCTATAATCAGAATATTTTTTCTGTGAATAAGACTTTTTTCGAGAAAATATTTCTGAAGAGCTATCGATTTGATTCCTGAATACCAGTCCCATAAAAGTCTCATGTATTCTGGTTTTCTGGTGAACAGAATTCACTGAATTCCAGTTCAAACTCAGACTTTTAATGAATAGTTTTTTTGGACATAAATGGGGTTTAGTTGTAATCGATTGGATATAAATATTTATTCATTTGGCTCTCTCTCTCTCTCTCTCTCTCTCTCTCTCTCTCTCTCTCTCTCTCTCTCTCTTTTACTTACTTACGACGAATTGATTTCCTATTTTAAATAAAACAGAATTTTTATGTTTCAATACAACAGAAAATAATTGATTGCCGGCAATGAAAGTGTAAATCAAAATCAATAGAAATAAAAGCCAATGAAAAGCCGGTGTCCAACCAATTGACAAAAGAAATGTCAAACACAAAAATAATGACACAATTGATGACGAATTTTGTGTTTGCATTCAATATAATAGTTATTTTTCATTCAATCATAGAATTAAAATCATTGATTTATTTGTCAGACAACATGTGCTGTGCTTCAGATCCAGAGATGAAGAGGGGTTTTGAGGACTGAGCCTTAAAATAAAATAAATGAAAAACTACTGAATCTGAGTTTTTAGCCAATATTTTGTAGCAATTTTTGTTTGATGTATGAAATCAAAAACAATTTCATTGACTTTCTCTCAATTGAAAGCGATTTAAATAAAATGAATAATAAAGTAATCATTTATTTAGTCAAACAAAAAGTGAGTGAAACTAAATTTCTTGTTTACAAATAAATATTTATTCTATAAATGATTGATATTTCTTGAATTCATCAATATATTTATGGAAAACTAACTTTACCCGATCATTGAGTTTCCTCGCTGTAAAAAGAAATCAAATAAAAAAGGATTTCTTTTCTCATGAATTTTGGCACAAAAGGCAATAAATTTTTCGATAAAAGTAAGAATTTGCAGAAATGGTAATCGATTTGAAGTAAATTTACATAAAATTTAAGTGAATTTTCTCTAATCAGCGCTTGACTTATGTTTTGTGGGGTTTTATGTAATTTCTTTTAGAGTCATATCGATTGCCAATTGAAGTGTAAATTAGTGTCAAATAATGTATTTTCATTTTGTAACGGATCCCAACAAAAAAGAAAAATAGATATTTTCTGCTCAAAGATTATGAGACAAATCCAATAGAATTGTTATTTTAGCGAAAAATAAGAGAAAAGTGTTATCCCTTTTGATTTGTTTCGTTTCACTTATTCATCAAATCTTTTATCTCATGTTTTGTCTTCTCTTGAAATCCGCTGAATTGGCAGCACTTCTCGTTTCTCTAATCAAAACAAATTAAATCAATGGGTTTTCATCCCTCAAAACAATTGATAAGAAATGAAATACTTGAAAATCACACAAAAATTATTGAATTATTTGAATTCTTGAACTTTTGGCTCTTTATTCCTTTGATAAGATCATAAAAATTCATTATTTGTTGGAATTGTCTGAAGAAAAGTATTTCAGAAATATTTGAATGTTTTATAAGATTTTTATATTAAATTCAATTAGAGTTAAGACAAAATTTAATGGAAATTGTGTCGTAAGAGATAAACACAAATGTCTCACAAATGTCTCAAACAATAGAAATAAGAGACAATTGGGAAGACATCAGATGCCGGTTCACAGTATCTATTGAGTCGAAACATTGAGTTTTCCATATATTCTGATCGAAAACTCAACTGAAAAATATTTAAATCTATTCTTTGGTTCATATTATAATATTTGCCAAAAAATGTAAATTTTTCAAAAATTCAAATTATTTTTCTAACCTTACATTAAAACTGATTAGAAATTCATGAGTTTATTTGAAAAGAAGAAAAAAAAACTGAAATTAAGGAACAAATTATTAATAACATAAACATATTTTGACTAAAACTTTACATATTTTAAAGAATTTTTAGAAATTTTTGGCGAATAAATAAAATCGGATAAATTTTTTGCTTAAAATTTGATATCATTTTTATTTGAATACTAATATCATATTATTTCAAATGCAAATAATTTATTTATATTAAGGCATATAATTTGAATAAATCGATAAATTATCTTGGTTGAAGAAGATATTTTCTTCCTACTCAAGTCAAATTGAATTTCTTTACGCTCAGTTCATCTGATATTTTCATCTTTTATATTAAATGCCAACTTTTGAATTGAATTTACGGTAATAATATTTGATTACATAATAAGTGTTTTTTTTCAAATAAAAGTGCTTTTTAGCGAAACTCAATATGTTTTTGAAATTCATTCCTTAATTGAATTTTTTCAATAGTTTTGGAATTCATTGAGTTTTGAGACTTTGTTGTTAATGTCGAAACTGATTCAGGGATTTAGCTTTCGGTCGACAATTTTATGACACGAAAAGTATTGGTCACGAAATTTAGTCATTAATTCACATTTTTGGTGATTGACTTCCTTAAGGGTTATTCACATAAAATTTTTCGGTTATTTTCTGCCATTATATTGAAAGTCTATCTTCTAAGTCATGTGTTGAGCAACAAATGACTTCTAAACAAAGGTTTTTTTTGTTATTATTTAAATGTATTGTTTCATACGGTTTTGGATTCTCTCAAAATTTAAATTCTGTTCAAAAAATATTTACTAAATTCGCATTTTGTAAACATTTTTAGTGAAATTATTGGGAATTTGTTTTTGAGAAACTTGTTATCAATTTTTAAAATTCTGAGAAAAGTTTTCAAATATATTGGTTTATATGAGTTTATAAATAAATCTTTTTTTCTATGAATAACTTTGAAGTCGTTATTCAATGAATTCACAAGAATTTGATTATTTGTTTGCACTCTATTTGTATTTAGTATTAATTGTTGATAAAAATGTGAAATAATTTCCTGTTTATTGATATATTTTCCGCTGAATTCTCGAAATATATTCTGATTGAATTAGTGTCAGTTATGTAAGCTTGCTAAAATTGAGATATATTTGTGTGCAATAAATACTCTGAAGGTATTTCAACATCAATTTAGATAGTCGTTAGGTTTGTTTTAGTTGTCTTTTGCTGTATATCTTCTCCCACTCAAACATTAAGTTATCAAGTATAATTTGATTGAGAGGCACAAGAATCCAATAAAAGACTATTTGAATTGCATTTTCTGAGAAACCCCTTAAAAACTACAAAAACTCTTTATACATATGAATAATAATTAGGGCAACTCTTACCTCTTGACTAATAAATTCTTGGAATTACTACTTCTTTGAATAAATGCGAAATGAGTTATTGGTTTTGATTATGCGATGAAAGCAATCAAATGGACTGACATTTCTTTTGATTCATTAGAGATATCATAAGACGTTAGAAACCAAATGGAAATCTTAGGAAATATTGTTTTGTTTATAATCGGAACTCCATTTGTATATTAAGTTAAAGAATTAATTCTGTTCTAAGGATTGGATTGTTTGGTATCGACAGTCCTCTAGAGAGAGACATCACCGAAACCAATGACTAAACCGCTGACAACAATCCGTTTCTATTCTGAAAGCGTTGCCAACAAAAGATTGTGTGAAAAAAAGGAAAGGATTTGGTTTACAATAAGAATAGGAGTGAAACACAAATGAGAGTTTGGATAACATAATAATAGACAAACTGGAGATAAATTTTAATTAAAGCACTGATAGGAAAGACAAGTGAATGGGTGTTGAATGAGTTCTTCGACTATTCTTATGTCAACTTATGTTTCTCTTATTTGCTTTACTTTCGGCCAAAAAACTGATTTCGATTCCTATTCCCTCTCCAATGGACTGTTGTATGATATGAACAGGTCTTCCATTGAAGACAGTACTTATCGATTGCTGTTCCAAATCAAATACCAGTTCATTGGAGTCAACATTTAGAGTCAAATCGATGGACAGCCCCAACAACCCCATCAGCGCTTATCGATTGGATCAGACTTTTGAAGCGAACAAAAATATTTTCTAATATTGAAATTCCAATCCATTACTGAAAATATTGTCAATCAGTTTATCAGTCGATAAAAAAATGTATTTTCAAATAAATCAATCAAATAGTCGTAACTCGTCTCTGGGACTGACTTCCCCTTAAAGGCTAACGAAGGTATGCGTCAATAGTTGTTGACTCCAATGCCCTGACAATTGACTTCAATTGATTGAACATTATTTAAGCGATCAGTGGTTGAGTCCAAACAGAAAGACTGCATTCCCTTTGAGTTTGATATATGACGCCTGAAATGTGCTTTTTATTGAATTTTTTCCCACAAAAACCGCTAATGCATTGACGGCATGACTACAGGTATGATATTATATTATGATATCCTTTTAGGCAATAATAGGTCTCTCCAATAGTCAAGTCGGGCATAAATTGTCTCTTATCTCAACAAAAATTAAATGTTTTTATATTTCAGCCAAAAATTTTCATTGGAATCGATTTTTTGTAATTTCGATATTTTTCAGTCAACTTATCGTTTGAAACATTTCTTGATTTATGTTTTCTGGGAAAACAAGTTATTTATTGTTTTCTCCTCTTCTGGAAAATTATTCAATGGCTTAGAATTTGCCTGAATTATGAAATCTGATTGATGTTCAGCTATACCCTTATCATATTTATTGGTAAAATCCATTTAATCATTGGTAAAATTTAAATGCACAGATGAGGGAAAGGCCAGAGAGGAGGGCATACGTAACGCTTTACTGAATATTTTCCATTCAAATGAGAAATTACTTAAATTGATGTCATTATGAATAGGATGTTAACGAAAAGACGTATTGAATTGAATGACAAATACTCTAACATTTGTTTGGATGGGTTTATCAAATGTCTGTTCTCTTCATATCTCTGAAAATATCTGTCATTCATCGCTTCAGTTCAGAAATGAGTGAATTTGAAGAGCCTTTCAAATGCTTTACATTCATGTGATGTGGAAAATAATTTTTGTTTTGGGTTTAAATCTTTTTTTATTGTTTTTGTTTTGAGAAAAATTTTAGACATTAAGCCATTGGTTCCAAATCATTGAATTAACTCAAGTTTTAGTTTGTTTCGAGACTTATAACTGATTTGGGTGTTTGACTTGTGTTTCACGATATGTCACATATTTTTTTTGTTCGTTTCAAACATATATTTCTCTTTAAAATTGGCTTTCATTTGGGATCCGCTGAAAAATGACGAAAACGACAACAAAAAGCTATTTATTTGATCTAAACATTAATAAAATCCTTAACACAATTGCTTTGGAAAAATCAGGAGTCGATTAAAGAAAGCAATGATTGAATCAAAACCTATCAGTTTATCGATACTCTTATTTTAAGAGCTCAGGGATGGATAGGGGTTCACATAATTGATTGAGAAACTCATTAATATGATTAATACTCGGTTTTAAAGTCACTTTTTGTTGCCCATCCCTGTTATATGAGTTTCTATTTTTGTTATTCTGTTGTCTGAAAGAAAAATGATCGGAAAGAAAAGCAAATCAATGGTTTGACCGCAATTTTATTATACAATAATATATTTCATTGTCGTTAAGTCATTGTAATGAAAACGTGTTGTCATTAATATCGCCGAAAAAAGTTTTACTCATTTATACACATATTCGGGTAAACAGAGTCTGAACTCATGTATTGGACATAATTTTTGTGCCTAATCTCGGCTCTGATACCTCTAACCGACACTCATATAGATGTTGAGCACAGACTCAACAGATAATTCTTAATTCATTTGATGGTAAGTCTCTCTACAACTAAATCATTATCCAAACGGAGAATAGTATATAACAGTACTCTTCATATGTGAAAGAAAATTGAGTACAACTTAAGTATTTATACAATAGTTGTAAGGAATAGGAGTATATCCGGCAGAAATAGTAGAGCAAAGTATACAATATATTGTCGTTATATAAAGAGTGGAGTCCAACACAAAAATCTGATCCCTTTCACTAACATTGCCAGAAGAGGTGGCTTTCAAATGGACAATAGGGATGAGCTCTATTGGCAGCACAATATTAGGCCGTCAGACACATTGGGTCCTCTAATCCGTGTCTGAGATGGCCTTCTGATGGGTTTCAATAAAATGCACAGTTGAGGCACAACTAAGAGAGACCGAAGAGAGGTCTGTGTCTCAAAGAACAAGTAAAGACCATTACATTACGTAATCGTAGGAAATCACATCTGAAAAAACAATTAGAAAAATATCGTTGACTTTGATTGAGTCAACTCCTACTGAACCGGTCATTACTGTTCTGCTGTGACTCCCATTATTTCTGTGCAATACTTAAGTGTATTTTGACAATAATTCTCCTTATATTCTGACTGTCCTTTATTTTAGTCTTCATTAATTACATATCCATTCGATGACAAAATGCAAATCATTTGAATAGTGAGACAAAAGTCTTTTCTCTTATAAATGTTGAGACAAATAAGTGGATTGTCTCCGCATTTAGTCATCGCACAGGCAATCAAACCATTGCTCCAAACATTTTGGGGATCAATAAATCCAATAAACTTTTGTATTACAAATCGACGACAAATTGAACACATTTTGAATAAAGGATTACAACATTTATCTGATATTAAACAATAGTTATGAATAGATTTTGTCGAATAATACCATTGAATATGAATCGAAAATATGACATCAAATATATTATTAATTATATATCAATTAATTGTATTTAATGATAATTTGATGAAAATAGATGTTGTTTTTCTAAGTATCTATCGATTTGTCCGTACAATTAATCTGAAGAAACAAATGCATTGATCATGAATTTGAAGTTAACGATGAAAAATGTCTAATAATTTAATAGAAAATCAATTGAATTGAAGCGAAAAACAAGAATCTAATACAATATATATAACAGAATTACGGTTGACTCGGAATCAGTGAACTCGGACTCTAATGTAGATTATTGTCAGACAATTGATCGATAAATAGATATATTGTCTGAAAGTTTTTATTTTCATTCATTATTTGCTTAAGAACTGCAATTCATATCGTTTTTATCGTTTTAGTCTCTCATATCTGGTCCACAATATTCGTGTTTTGCGTGATATAAACCAATGCATTCGTTTTATTGTCAAATATTCATGATAAAAATGTGGCCAGGGTAGTCAATACTATGTGTTATTCTTTACACAACACAATGTTTACCTTTTTATTTATACTTCAATTGAATTTCAAATACAATACAAGAATCGTATAGTAATTGATAGTTTCAATAAATTTACTTCTTGGTACTCATTTCCGATATTGACCACGTCTCAATTCCTATATTTATCTATTGATTTAACTCCAGGAAGTCGTTTTTATCTTTGATTTATATGATCTTGCTCATCGCTATTCTTAGATCCTATTTATAGACATCGATCTGAAAACAGGCAAAAACTAAAGCACTTGAAATATGACTATTCTTTTGAATGCAATTAAAAATAATTTATGGCCAATATTTCACTCAATAGTTATAATAAATTTTCGTGAATTTTACTAAAATTTGGGAAACATTTGATGAAATTTATTTTTGAAATTCAATTCCAATGAAAGCAATTAAGAGTGAAATGCATTTGCAAACTATGAGCCGAATGTTTGAGAAAATGGATGAATATGTTTGAGAATATCTTGTTATGAATTTTCACTGACAGAGCTTTGGATAACAATGTTCTCAAAAGATGCTCTTCTCTGACTCACAAATGATATCTTTGTTTAATTATTTGATAAGATATGAAACACTGAATTAATACAATTAGTTAATTATAATTATATAATAAGAGAATGTTTTTTGAATAATTTAATTTTTAAGCGAATAATTTGAAACTCAAAAATTAAATATCAAGAAAAACCTAATTTAGTTAATGAAATATTATTATTAAGAATATTCTGTTTCCTTCAGAATATAAATTGTGTGTATATTGCATATGAAATGTGTGTTTGTCTTAAAATGTTAGGAAATGTTTCAGAAAATTGTGTTAATATTAATAATTGGATCAAAAATTGTTTGGTCTTAATATAAGAATAGCATTAAATAGAAAAATACTATTTTCTATCGACTCTATTGACTCACAAATTAATGTTTAATCTGTTTTTACGAATTAAGTTATTCCGTCGGAAAACACGCGAATCTGTTTTGAGGTTTGGCTCGACTTAAGTCAATACCTGTCCAATGATTTTGAATTTGTGGTAATTTGCTTTTCAAACATAAAATGAGGTTTTCGTTGTGACAATGAGCAAGATAGTTCTCAAGGAAACTTCCATGCGTGATTTTAATTTGTTTAAAATGAAGACCTTGCTTGTTTTTGATAATAAGCTTATAAGTTATGGTTTTTGCGGTCTTTTAATCTTAGCTTTCATTTGAAATGAGTCTATCAGTCGTTAAAACTGGAATCTATTGATTATTTTCAGAGGTTGTGCTCATTATTTGACATTTGGGTATAATTTTATTGTTTGATTAACGCCTGAAAGTACGGGTCATTTGTGAACTACAGGTGATAATAGCCTTCCATTACAATAATGAAAGGATATAATCGATTGTCTCTTTTAATTAATGATTATTTAAAACGATTTTCATGTTTTTACCAAATCCTTTGACAAATTAGAGACTTTGCCATTAATTATTGCGCAAAGAATTTGCACAAAATTGTCGCAAAAAATATATTTCTCTCAAAATATGTGTTAACTTTGACATAGATTTGTTTATTTAAAGCAAACAATGTTTATAACTAATCAATCATTTGCTTTATTTTCGGATTTGTTTTACTGTTTTCCAAAATATCTCTCAAAACATATTCAAAGCATAACTTTATGCTAAAAATGTTGACGTCTTTTAATTATCAGTTTATTTATTCAACATTTTAAGAGACATTTGCGACAAAACGATGAAATAATTTTTAGAATCGCTTTTACGTATAAAATGCGCCAAAACTTAAAGATTTTATATTTTTTGAGTCACTTATGTTTAAAGTTTTATTGCTTTGAAAATTTAAACCATAAAATAAATTAATTTGAATTGAAATTGTGCATGATTATCTCTTTTGAGGTGATCGACCTGGATCATAGTATAGTCTATGCGAACTATTTTATTATGTTTTCAAATTGATTTCAATTTTAAATTCTGTATGGATTTGACATAAGGCTATCCAACTCTTCCTATTCTAAGCTTTAGGTTTCCATTTGTGTATCGTCTCTAATATTTTGCTGACATCAGGAAAGATGAAAATATTTGTTTGATTTCAAAACACATGAATATAAGGCTAAGACTAAAATACTTTTTGGTAAGAATTAGGAAACAAAAGGAAATCGATTCGATAGACCAGTGGTTGGGATGTTGTTATGAATGTAAAGAATTAGAGTCTTGTCTTTTGGTTTGGAAATGGACTTCAATACCATTCCTTAAAAATAAATTAAAATATCATTTGTCTGTCTCTTAATGTTTTCGACAGAAACGAAAAATTTAGTTACAATTCAATCATTTCCTTCATTTTGTATTCTATTCATTAATTGTTAAAATACTCGACTGTTGTTACCATAGCTCTCATATCAAATGAGACGACTCTTAATTGAAATATGTTTTTGAGATATAATTTGGTTCTAAAAATAATTTGTAATGAAAAACAATATAGTAAAGTACAGTTGCAAGTACATTTTTTTTATTAATTCAAACCGGGATTCAATTTGAATTGAATTTGAAGATTAACTATTGGTTTATTTAAATTGAGCTTTATTTGTTCAATTTTCTTGATAAATTTTTGATGAATATATTTTATAAATATCATTACCAAGGTGATCTGATTTATTGGATACGAGTTATGAAGTGACTCTCAAAATTCAATTTGCTTTTCAATTGACTTCTAATTGAATGCAATGAATATTTGTGTGAACACTATTAGAGTGCAATCATATGTTTGTCAGACAATAGACAACATATCGATTGGTTGATCCGACAAATACTTAATTCAATTATTTTAAATTATCTCTAATTTATTTAACCAATTAATAGTTGTCCTCTATTTCCAAATTAGACCAAAAAATAAGATAAAAACTTAAATAATCTGATTATGAGATGCAAACCATTCGTGAGGCACAGACTCTCAGTTAATGAATACATCCTCTCCTCTAAACGTTTATTTGGATAAACAAAAGTCCTTCCGTTTTGCCTTTAATAACGAAGTTTATCATTATTTCATAAAAAGTTTTGTTTAGAAACACATTTTTGTTATTATCTTTGAATAGCAAAAAATATCGCATTTCTTGCAATTAATTAAAGTTTTTTTTGTGTCGTAAAAAATAATCATTTATTTGGAAAATCCGGAAGTTTTTCTGCAGAAGATTTAATTTGGTTTTAATGAATACCCAAAAAAAATTGATGATTAAATAATTTTCAAACATATGCTGAAAACGAGTTCGAAATTATTGCAATTCATGTAAAAATATTGATTGAAGCCAAGGATTATTGAGTTTTAATTTTGTTATTTTGTTACTCAGAAATGAGTGCATTATTTCTTTGTATAAAAAAAACAAATAAAAAATTATATGAAAAGGAAATATATTTATATAAATGTAGGAAAACTCGAGAGTAGTCTTCATCTAAAGGATGATTTTGAGTGCAGAATAAGAAGTCAGATGAGGGGAGAGAGAGAGAGAGAGAGAGAGAGAGAGAGAGAGAGAGAGAGAGAGAGAGAGCTATAAGGAGCCAAACATCTCGTTTTGATGACTAAAATCCCAGACAAACCAAATGTCTTTAAATAGATCAGTAAAACCTTAGGAACAGATCAAAGAGAATAAATGTAAGGGTATTTCGAAGCATAAGAGAAATGTATTATATTTTTGTTCTCCACATAAATAATATGAGAATATGTGAAACGATTGTGACATCAAATTAAGGCAATTGTCTATAACTTTATGCAGAAAACTCTTTCTTCCAAATCATATATTGTTTGCCTTGAGTTCAGTAATGACTTCTGTTTTAGATTTTCATCTCATCTGCTGAAGAGAAACAGAAATTATTGCAATTTTTCATTACTTTGTGTTCAGTAAATGTCTTTCACAACAGCTTTGAAATGAAAAAAATGGAGACAGAAATTGAAACTATGTTTGCGGTGTTCTCTCCTCTTATGTGTGTTTTTGTGTTGTGTTTGATGTCTAATATTGAAAGAGAATTGTATTATTAGACCAACACTTCAATTGATATAAGTCTTGATTTTTTCAGTTGTCCGACAGTGCAATAGAAAAGTCGATAATATGCTGCCCTTTACTCTGGTCTTGCATTTGAAGCAAAAAAAATGTATAAAAAAATCAATAACTCAAGAACTTTAAGACCAGTTCTATAGTTATTTACGAAAAAATACGAATAAAAGCAAAATAAGATTCTTATGATTTGACACTAAACTTGAAAGCGTTCGTAAATAAGTGTTTTTGATATGATTTAGATTTTCTACAAAATAAAATATTATCAAATGTTTTACTAATATTTTTTTACACCAAAAAATATATTTAAAGCACAGATCAAACTCTTGTTGTGTTTTCCATCTCGACTCCGGGCTTTCAGAGTTTGTGGGGTTTATTTTTGAGCTCAATATTAGTGATGCGCTCAGCACACTATTTGCAACAGCATATGATATTCTGCGTTTTGAATGATGTGTCGAAAAATAAGCTCATTATCTGTTTCTTCGATGAAAAGTTTTTTATAAAGAAAAAATTGTTTCAAAAGTTTTTTCTCTCTACTATTTATCTGATAAAAGAGGAAAAAAATTATAGACAAAGTGTTTGTCATATCGTATTGAATGCATAATTACTGTGCGATAAAAGTTAAGTGAGTTTTAGTTTTGGTTTACTCAGAGACTAAGCAAAGCCATAGAGACCCACATATAATATGGAGAATTATCTTATGAATTGTGTGTGTGTTATGAGTCAGGTTCTGATCAACGTGTGGTGTGTCGGATGCTATAAATAAACTGTTGTTGGCTTTGCATTTGACATATTTAGTAACAATTGGAAAGTTTGTTGATATATTAAATTGTGTTAATATAAGACAAATTAGAATCTGTTTGAGTGCTCAGACATATAAGTTTTATAACTCCCCCTCAAAACTACAATTTTTACCATTGATGAGGTCAAGCACTTTGTTATTGAAACTCTTCCTAAAAATGTTTTATCGAGTCAACTATTTTTAGAAAGATAAAACATTTTTATTATCAATCAATTTGAAAATAATTAAATCAAATCTTATTTAATGATTTTAGGAGTTTTGAAATTTTTGATCTATTATATATTATAGATTATATATAAATATATATATATATACAAGATTATTATATTAAAAAGTCAATTTGAGTATAACCCAAAAGACCTGATGAGTGGTAAAACTATTGATTTCTAATTATAAAAGAGAGTGAATTCATTCCTCAATAGAAATGAATTTTCAAATTAAATGAAAATAAGTTTCATTCAAAAAAATAAAAACAAAACAATAATTATTACTATTTTTAGAAAAGCATTTCATTGAGTCATTAAATTGAGTTCAGATATGAAAAGTCCAAAGAGTATTGAATCGACGATAAAATGAAACAATATTTCTATTAAATTAGAAAAAAAAACTTTAATTTGTGTTTTATTTGCCAAACATTTAATAACTGTAAAGAAAAATATCCATTTTTATTGAGTTTTTTTTTCGTTGCATTTATTTCACTCGGGATTTCATAGTCGTGAGGTGTGGCTCATCTATGGTTCAGCCACAGTGTGGACAGAGTAGTGGTTGTCAAAAGTTAACATAAAAGTTGAATACCTAATGTGTACTTAAATGTCAGGATATGTTTGTTTATGGAATGTTTTGGAAACGATATTACACTTAAAATTAAACACAACTCAATGGCATTGTTTGCATAAAAAGATGAAATAATTGTCTCAAACATTGTATTGAATGTATCATTCAATCGTATGTTTGCCCTAAACTTCCCCCAAAAGATCACTTTCTGGCAATAGAGCCAATAATATTGTGAGCTCTTACACCACTCCCTGAGCCTATGGTTAGCTTAACATCGATCACAGTTTGATGTTTTCATTTAATGTCAAATACTTTCCAGATTTGGGTTAAAAATAGAGATAAATAAACATTTTTTTATTGAATACATTTCTTTTGTTTCTTATTCGAAGTCTTTTCCATCTCTTTTAGAGTGATATCCATTTTGTTGTTATACTTTAATATCTTCTGTCTATGAATTAGTGATCACTATATTATGGGAAACATTTTTAATGCCATTAAGTGTTATAATAAAACTAATTTCAGTTTTGTTTAATAATTTTGTATCACAAATAGCTCAACGGTTTCTAAATTTAGACGAAAAACACTTCATTTTGAACTCTTTTCGGGTCATTTCAGAAACAGAGTGATATGTGCTCTGCATTACGATATGGGCACAGAATCCAGGAATTGAAAAGTTCAGAGAATAATAACTGTTTTCATATGTGATTCATAAACATTTCATTAAACATCTATTTATAGACCACTTCGGATACCTGAAAGTCATACGTTTTTTTCCTGTTATTTATTGTATAGAATGATATCAGAAATATTAATGAGAAACAAAAACCTATTATTTATTCATAGAATTAGTTTTTGAATTTTTTTTTCAATCGATTTTTGTATTCTCTGGTAAAAAATTAGCGAATTCTGTGCCCAACACAAGATCTCATTAAATTATGGATATTATGAAAATGTATTACAAGTTATAATTTCTGTTAATTTAATGATTTATTGTTAAAAACTTATGCATTAATTCAATGGTTTTATCTGAAAAAATTATTTTTGAGTATAGTTTTTGAGAATAAAAATTAAATTCTTTATTAATTGGATGATTATAAACGTTTTTGGAGTCATATTTCATCTAAATTTCAGTCATTATTTTTAATGATTTTTTCAATTCATTATGTGATCTGAAAAGATATCGCAAAACCCTTTTGACATTTTCCTCCAGAATTATAATAATAATAACCGATTTCTGGGCAAAAATTTCTATGAATTTTAATTGAGACCTAAAAAACACTATAGACTGGAGTCTCGGAAATACATTTGACTTTCAATTTGGGGAAAAATAGCTGAAAGTCTTGTCTATAAATATTTTTTTCGTTTAAAAAGGCATCAAATGTATAGAGAAAGTCATTATTTTTTTTCTCGGCGACTAATTAAAGTGAAATATATATTTGTCTTGAAAATCGAGGGCACAGAATAGCTGACAGCCTTGTGTTCTGTATTATGAAAATTCATTATCGATGGAAAGTCTGCATAAAGACTAATAAAGTTAAATATTTGCCCAAAAGGTAACTCAAATGTCAAACTATGATTACAATGGGATTAAAAATAGAAATAATATGTTTAGAAAAACTGTTATAATAATTGGAAAAATTAATAAAAAATATTTGTCTCTTAAATATATATGAGTTTTTGCGAAATAAATGCTCTCCAAAAGAGTCTCATTATTTATTGACTGAAGGAATTAATTTGTCTCTAAATTTAATGTACAATAAATTAATAGTAATTTTAAGTGAATTTTAAGACTTAATTTAAATTCTGAATCCGTTTTCTTTTGTGGTTATATTCAAATGAAATATGAGTTCAAATATTTGGGCTTAAAGTTGAGTTACGCTCGGATTGAGTCGAAAGATGCGAAACAGAAAAAAATAGGCGAACAGAATGAGCAACAAATGATAGGCCTTTCCCTTTCTTTCACACTATTCCTATGTAAGGAATTTTCTTTGAGTTTCTTCTCTCTGAAAGTTCTTGTGTTCAATAGAGTACATCAAAAACCGCTTTTCTTTTGAATTTTATTTCATCGCACGAAACACTCTTTTGATGATTTGTCTTATTTTGTATTCAACAATGGGATAGCCTTTCAATAAATCGATGAAAAATTATTTGTATAACAAAATTGAATTGAATTTTATACACTTTTTCAATCCCTTTCTTCTGAATGTTTTAATAATAAGCACACCATTCGTTGCGCTCACAATAAAAGACATGAGCCCTTCCTTCCAGTGTCTGCTGGCGTCTAATGCCAACTGTTTTCCAGATATTTTGCCTCTAATTTGCACATCACTTGAATATATGTTTTTTCAATGAATTTTCTGTTCTGTAAGTCCTTTGGTTTTACATTTTATTTGTCAAAGGAATGGCTCTTTTTGGCACTCAATACACGTGAGACTAATTTAAACGAAACAAAACTGGCGTTTGATTTGAGAAAATAAAAGGTACAGAATATTCGGGTCTCAATATTATTCTGGGTTCAAATCTATAGTCGTTTTATTTTATGCCATTTTCCGCTTTTTCTCCTTTTCTTTAAAAATCTTTCTTTTATTCGCTTCTATTCCTATGTATCTCTGTTTTGAATGACATAAGAGCTCCAGACATCCTGTGCTCTCATTATTTTGATTTTTTTCTTCTGCAAAATGCGAATTATTTTTCGATTTATTATATTTTCTTAAAGTAATAGAGAAAAAGAGATATTCTGTGCGACAAAAATATGTTCAAATCATGTCATATACGATATGAAAGGGAAGAAATAAAAAGAAATATTTTCCCAAAACATCTGAAAACTTGATTTGAATTTTGATCTCATTTTTTATATTTTGAGAAAAAACTCTAATTTTCTACTCTTTTATTCTCAATTTGCGGACAACTTATTTGGGAAAATGTTATTAAGGCTCAGATATTGAGTAATATTTTTCGCATACATTATATAAAATTCATTTTAATATAAATTTATATGAAAAGGATAATTAGTTTTTATTTTTTATCCTTAAAATGCAATTCCAGACTATAAAAAGATTGTAGAGTATTTAATTATTTGTCTAGCTCATTTTTATTAGATGAGACATTCTAGAACATTTTGTTAAGAAAAAATTTTCAATTCTTTTTACTTGAATTCCTATAAAACCAGAGATGGGTTTTCACTGTATTTCTCTCATCAAAAAAAAACTAAATGAGAATTTAGAGTCTGGAAAGTGAATTAAGGGCTGAATATAAGGAATTCTTTTTATTTTCTTTATTCTGTTCGTCAACTAATTCATTGGACTCCTTCTCATTCTGAGTCCATTACATATAAAACTGGAGACGAGTTATTGAGCCCAACATTCGTAGCGAAGGATTTCAAGTTTAATTGCTTTCAGTGTTAGACTCGTCTTATTGTTGACTTAAGTGAAACACTGACTCACAAAGTATTCAATCCTATGCTCCACTCAATCGTTACGTAACAGTTGCCTGTCCTCACGCACCTGACATTTACCCACATTTCCAATGGATCACCTTGGTTAGATTGCCTTTTATTTCCAAATCAATTGATTACGTACTCTGAGAGCACAGCACAACTGTTAAGCATCTCATTGTCCTTCTTGTAAGTGTGATCCTGTGTTGTGCAAAGAAAGCAAATACTCATTTGCAGTCATTCCCTCGAACCGATACCCCAATCAGTCTTTTGCCTGGGTGATCATTTTTGGATAATCAATTCAACCAATCATTGAATGACTTAATTATAATTTTCTCATTTTTCTCAATTATTTTAAGCCTTTTGTTTGGCAGTCAATGTCTCTCAAAGTCTATTTAAAATTAGAGGTTTTCACCTCTAATGCTGTGCAAAGAAAAAACATTGACTCATAAAAGTGAGAACTGAATGAATGCCTGGTTTTAATCAAATTTCTCTTCTTAGTCAACACTATTACGGTTTCCCTCATTTGTCACAAACAGTTCTCTCTATTTATAACTGAATGCACTTCCGTCTCATCGATGGCTTAAAATTTTAATTTTTTATTTTTATTATCTTTTGGTTTCGAATACATATTTGTTTTTGAGTCAAATTTTGAATCAATTCATTCGTAAAATTAGCCCTAAAATAGAGTTTTTGTGGCTTTATTTAAATGCAAATATATTTCCAGCAAATCATTAAACCATTGAATGCTCCAAAAAGTTTAGAAGTGAAGAGAGAGAGAGAGAGAGAGAGAGAGAGAGAGAGAGAGAGAGAGAGAGAGAGAGAGAGAGAGAGAGAGAGTCATTTGCTGAAAGGCTTCTTGAAATTGAGATTTACTTCCGTCTGATAGACTTTCATGGATGACATTAACTATATTTTTACTGTTTTGAGATTCTGTGCAAAAAATTAGATCCATTGGACTGTATGTTCATATGATATAAATAGGGGTTGAGTTGAAAAAAGGAAATCAAATTTTGAGACAAAATTCCATTTGAAGAATATATTTCCAGAATTGGAGACATATATCTATTTTTGTAGTATATATTTATCGCAATTTATCGGTAGTTTCTTAAAATGACTTCTCCTCGACACAAGAATTGCATTCAATTCTACTTCCAATGTATTCCAATTGGATCTCAAAAGGGAACGGAATAACTATTAATGAAGAGAACAATAAAATTTGAATCACGAGAGGCGAGAGAAGAGGCGAATAAATTGATGACTGCATTACTGATTCAAATAAGCAAATATGCAAATCAGTTGAGGGACAGACATCCACTTCCACTCCTATTCTCTAACCATTTATTTCTTATTCTCTTTTTGAAGATCAAAATGAATTGTAATTTCTATTCAAAACTCTTCTGATTAGAGACTCCTCTTTGAAAATCTAATTGTAGGCAAACATTATTCTGTGCAAAAAATTATCTATGAATTGTCACTAATTATTAATCAAGCAAATTTAAGTCTTTGATTTAACCTTTAATTCAATTTATGGGTTTGCGTTTTGAAAGGCAATCACTTTTTCTACTAATAATTTATTTGAATTCCTCTTTCCTTTTGATTTAAAAGTTGAGTCTCAGAATAGTTTATGTATTTCCCATAAAATTGTTTCTTTTGATTTGAAAATCAAATTCTGTCCTCAAATTCTAAGTCAGAAAATTACAACTGAAAGTGATTTTGTGATATCCTTCGGGCAATACTGGAGACCAACTCTAACTGCAATTCATTATAACTGTTGTCTGAAAGAAAAATCAAATGCATTAATAAATTTCACCTTTTGTTGAGTCGATAAGACTATAGAATAGCGAAAACAGTGATTATATTATATTTTTCGTACAGAGGTTTGGCGAAAATTTATGGATATATCCCAGAAATTACTAAAATTTATATATATTTTTCTGAACACTTCATATCGAGTGCTCACATAGTATGAGAGCAGAACAATGATTGAGTCAAAGGCACTGATCAGGCATTAGCTAAGGATCATCTTTCACGCCCACATCGAATAACAATTTCTCATAAAACTAAACTAAATGTGAAAATACTTATTCTGGCCTCGAGTGCAAAAAACAGAGTGAATATATTCTGTACTTCCCTATTGCTGTCTGTCGTAATACATAATTATTTTTTTGTGTTTTTCTCCCATTCTTTTTCTCTGATTCACTCTCCCTTTTCGTGATGTCCTCTCAAGTGTTAGCAGAGAATCAGAATATTTGAGTCATAATATTGTGTGTCTGTCCCTATTCTTCAGTAAAAATTTTGGTGACAATATATAAATGAGGTTTTGAGGCAAACAGAAGTAAAACATAAGAAGAATAAGAGGAGTACTGCCACTGAAACACATTATCAATCATTATAGTGCCAATAGTGGCGAATACAGAGCACAGCACACCATCAAATTCTTTAGACCAGAGTTTCTCACTTCTATGATAACTGTCTGTAATGACTCTTCTTTGCAATGAATTGTGAATAACGATATACTCAGACGCAAGTCATCGGAGATTCGCAGTTAATATATATTCGGGGCTTTCGTCTTAAGAACCGAAGATTTGGTTCATCAGATGTTCGTTACATTAATCTAATGTTAGGCTCAGATATATTCATATTTGACAACAACTAAATTAGTCTTCAGAATGGCATACATTTTGTAGAATTTCTTTTATTAACAGTCAGACCATTGCAATCGATAGAGAAGTGACGAATATTTAATAACTTATTAATTCCTTAACTTTCTAAAAGCACAACACATAATACGTGTTGTACTCCTGTCCCATAAATTTTATATAAACTCTAAGTAATAAATATATTTAAAAACAGAGTCAACGAAACAAAAATCAATTATTTATCAGAAATAATAATACTTTTTCTCTCTTTTGATTGGGTTTTAGCAAAATATGTTATCATTTTCCCAAAATTTCTTTCACTTCCGATTCAAATCATTTCTGATTAAAACTTTTAAAGATATTAAAAGTATTTCAAACTTTAATACATTAGAATTCAATCGATTTTGGAATGAATTTGGGTTTTGGTTCAAAAAAATATTTGTCAACTTTTCGGTAAAATTACACAAAAGTTAGGATTTTTTGGGAACACAAAAAGGCGTTAAATAATTGAATTTTGAATTTCACTTTCAATTTATTTGATTGAAGAAAAACTTCAGGGAATTCACAAATTCGTCAATATTTGATGGAAACGTATATTAAATTTGATGTATTTCTGAACCAAAATATTAGAAAAAATATTTTTTTAGTGAATAAAAAAATGTCATCAAAAAAATATATTCAAATAAAAAGAAGTTATTTATGAATATCTCTCATATTTACGACTCTTTTGAATGCTTTTGACTCATTTGTGGAGTTTGTTATGAAATAAGAGTTTATTTTATGCGAAACACTATTTTATACATAAATTAAAGTAAAACAAAAAAATAAAACACTTATTATAGAAATGAAGTGAAAATAAATAGAAAATCGAAACAATATTCTGTATGGAGTGCTCTGGTAGTCAACGTTTACACACAATTTGGTGGAGCACTGGGGGAAGTGTGTCTCTTCTGCCTCTGAAGTAAGTGTTTGAGACTTAAAATGACACAAAAGTGTTATACGTCTGGGGCTTAACAAATGAGACACACGAATAGCACAGTGATAAGAGTCGCTCGTTATATAAGTTATACATGAATTGTGATGTAAGAGATGTAAGAGAGTTATTCTGTCATAACTTCGGTCCCAAAAGTATTTTATTAATGCATTCGATAACAATGTATATAAAGACTGACTTCAAGACCCGGAATCATATTAAATCTGAAAATTGTGTTTGAAATTCATTGGCTGTCAGTGCAGTGGCTGCCTGTCAGGCGACTGAAATACTACCGGAGCTGCACTTAACTGATACAATTTGATCGTCCAATTGTTTGGTTAGAACTCAGGGAATGAACAGGGGATAAGAGTGAGTGCTGTGCGCTTTCAGCCTGATATTGCAAACAACATCATCGCCTTATCATTTACCTCATAGTGTTATTGCAGTTTTAATATGAAAAAAGTTATGGCTTTCCACTGTATCCGAAGGTTAGAGCAAATAGAGTCCGCAAAATATATAACTCTGTTCTTGACTTTCAATGAATTTTGAGACAATTTTTGTATCGAAGCAAAAAACTAATCAAATATTGCAATACTTTGTGAATATATTTAGCGAGTGATTAACGCATCACTGCTTTTACCCAATGTTTAAGTAATTTGTATTAAAAGCTAAGACTATTCCCTGAGGGCTGTCATAGCATTTGCTCAGAATATTTATTCAATTATCCAAAAAAGTTGGTCCAAACATAAATTGCTGTACATTTATTGCAATCATTTTATATTAGCGGAACAGTGAATGCAATACCTGTGCAGTAGAGTATGGATTACCAGTGCTGTCACTACCAATCAAAACGATAAACACAATCCAATTCTGGATTCAGAGATGAATTTTTATGCGAATGTAGGCATTCCTTATGGGTGGCGATTAATATTTATTCCGATCACTTATTTGTTCATTCAATGCCAATATCAAGTTTCAGTTACTCGGCCTTAGGCTGGCTTTGAGTGTATAGCCATCGATTGTTTTGCACTAAATTATTGGTCACCGACTCATTTAATTCTCTGTTTATTGTAATGGACTTCGAATTAATGATTTATATTACAATTATTATTGTCTATAATATCGGTGACAATATTTTTTTCCATTACATTACATAAAAATCTTTTGAGAGGAAAATCTTATTTACGTTTCTTTAATGCTATGAAGAGATCTAAAATCGAGAGAACATAAGCGTAGGAAAGATATTAACAAAACCAAAAATAACTCCAATTCTGATTATTTATTGGAATATTCCGTATATAATATTTTTCAGCCTTAATGGCTCATATTGCCCTACAGTTTGCACCTTGCTCATGCCTAATCTAAGCAGTGGTCGATAAATATCGTGAATATAACGAGAGTTCACATCTCTCGCTGCAAAACCTAATAATCATTTGAAGCCATAAGTAGTGTTAAGTTGGAAAATGTTGTGCTTCTGTTCAGTCTATCATTTTGTGACTCAAACACCACTCTTCTGTTGCTCTTCATGTTTTCCAATTGAGGGAAAGCACACCTCAACTGTACTAATGAGTCACATATTATGCGATATTACACAATAGGCTGAGAGTCTGTTATTAATCCATCAAAATCTGTGTTTAATTTGGCGAAAGTTTTTCATTTGAAATGTTTTGCAACAAAATTCATAATAACTTTTCTTTGGTTTCGATAACAAATTATGTGTTCAAAGAAAATGAGTGGAAAATATCAGAGAAATTTTGTTATCAATTCTCAACAGATCTCATATAATGAACCGTAAAATGTCTTATAAGGATATAAACAGATGTAAACCTTAAATATCGGACAGAATACTAACTAATCGACTCAAGACGTGTCAATGTTTTACACGATTACAGGAGTTTGCAAATGATTTGGTGTTTGGCTCTTTTCAAATACTTGATTATATGCTTAAAAACAAATATATTTTGTATGAAAATCGATGGCCAATACCTATGAGTTTTCAAGAAAACCAATTTCTCAACATTTCTTCAATACATCAGAAGAATATATTGCGTAACAAAATATAACTGAAGATTACTTTTTATATGAAATACTGTTTCATATCTGGGAATAAAATTTTGCATTTTTTTGGTTAACTTTTATGCAATTCATGAAAATATAGATGAAATGCATATTTTTAGTCAAAATTCTATTGAATTTAGTTTTGATTTCTTTGAAAGACTTCAAATATAGTCTATACTTTTGCATTGATTTTGAAAAGAAATGTTTTTGTTATTTATTTTCAACTGATTTGTATTCAGAGTATAATTTCAATCCGAAGATGTGATGACTTCCCGTTTGACAAACAATTTTCGATACACATGTGCTTTGGTTAAGAAATAATGAATACTAACCGACTGTAAGTCGTTTTGACAATATCTGAAAACTGGTGTCAAACAGTTTTGATGTGTCTGACAATTGGAGAGTGATTTGTAAAGGGAATGGACTCTAGACTTACCGATTGTGGTTAAGACAGTTGTGGCGAAATAGAAGGCGCCGGAGAACTTCCATTGGATTCCTGCCTTATGCGGAACACTTTTGATTACAACTGTGGTCAGAATCTTGAAGTCTTCATCACTCATATTGTATTTACGTTTGAACAAAAATTCGAAAGTGTCCAAGGCTACCTTTTGCTTTTCCTCGTGTTCGGATTCGAGCGCATCAAATATAGCGGCGCCGACCAATAGATAGGTGAAAGTGCACACAATTAGGCTCAATGTCCGGATGTTCTGTCTTTTCATTACGAAAGTATTCAACAAAAACTTGTAATAATTTTCAGCCAATTATATCACTTTTCACTTCACTTATCACTTGTTTTTTTTTCATTCACTTGCGTTTAGACTCACTCTTCGCTCTCATCTTTTCCGAAGCAAAAGAGAAATATATTTTTCACATTCAGTTTGTCTTCTCATGTGTTGGATATATGACGATATGGTCTCTCACGACGAGATCTGCACTCATTTCTCGTCTCTCTATTCCTAAACACAAATTCTGGTCTCAGATTCTCTGCGATCTGTTAGTGTGACGTCAATAGCTATTCCTATGGCAACCCATTCCTTGTCGGTGCTCTCAACAGGAGTGTTATAGCAGACAGAGAACAGGCAAAGAATATATCTGTGACACAGAATATATGGTATAGCAATGAACAGCACAGCACACAAACACACAACCACTACATATCTGCAGAATTGGTCGTATTGTCAAACTTTTTTTAGAGACACACAATCAGCTGTAGAGACAGTGTTTCCGCCACTACAGCATTACAGACTCCCCTCCCTTACCCTCCCCTCTGATCTCACATTTTGTGAGAATAATCTCTTTTTTCGGGGCTTTAAAACAGAAATGAAACACAAGTTTTGTTATTTTGTGGCCAATAAAAGCTGAGCAGAGAATCAAAATCTTTTTAACAAATCAACATTTCATTCAACATTTTATATATAAATATATCCTCTCTTTTAATGCTATCAACTCTTCTTTTGATGTGTTTTTCAAAAACATTTTATCATAAAATGTGTTGTTTGGGCACAGAATATGTGTTGCATTTTGAGTGAGTGATAGCCCTCTTCACTAAATGCAATAATAAATCCATTCTTAAACTATACAATGCATTAGTAAATTGAGATTTTATTTTGAATCCAGCTCTTTATTTTGCAAATTTACGCTTAATTAGCGAAAACCTCATCATATTATGCAATGAAATTGTTTGGCACACGTTTTAGCCAACAATTCCCAAATTGAATCCAATTTAAGATTAGGACTCGTTTTAAGCAATTCATGTGAAATATTGAGGCAAACAATTGGATCGGATTCTCAACGCATTTGCACTGAATTTATTTTGTTAGGGCCTTAGTGTTGGCTCTCTCTCTCTCTCTCTCTCTCTCTCTCTCTCTCTCCACTGTTTTAACTCATTGTTAACTTGAAAAGTGAGAGAATTTTGTTTAGCGCCCAACTCTTGTGTATATGATTTATTCTGTGCAAATATTGATCGCTCTTTTATGCAGTTCTCCTCTTCCTCTCAATTTTTGAGAATAATTTTGCAAAACATTTTCTTTTGGAGGAATCTCTTCACATATGAAGACATAAATTGAAAAAACCAAAGAAAATAGAGAAGAGATATATTGAAAAAGTGTAGGAAAAGTATTTTGCGATCTCTTCCTTTGCATGTAATTCATGTATGACTTAGTTTTTTGTCCAAACCTTTAATGGGAACAAAAAACAAATTTGTATTTGAGACAAATGATACGGCGGAGAACCGTTGAGCACAGCACACAACACAACAAAAACCACATCAATCGGAGCGCAAACAAACTAATCCTTAAATTTAAAACTTATTCTTCTTTTGTTGAAAACCTTCTGAAAACTCTTTTCCATTCATTTCGGTCTTCATATGAAATGAGCTCTGAATTAATGTCTGACTTATGAGTGAATCGGTTCAGTCGTTTGACTCTAAGTCTTGTCAAAAAAGAGATCACATAAAATGAGTTCTAATGAAGGGCTCGTTATTCCCGGGTTTTTGTAATAATTGCACGAAACCATAGATCGTGTCATCCATTGATTTCATGCCATCAAACGCTTTAAACTGATTATCGATTTTGTCTGCTTTTAATGTCCTCTCCTTTTGACTCCTTTTTCTCCAAATTGCGATTCACTTCAATTGTGTCTGTCTTTCAATTCGTCCCTAAAAATTATTTTATGATAAATACGATGTCATTGTGTTTATGAATCAAATCAATAAAGATTTTTTGGGTTCCGTTTGTTTGGCTGTCGATAAAAATTATCATTTCTTTTGTTGTATAGAAAATTCACTTTTGATTTCATTGGTACCATTAATTCAGTGGTGGAAAAAAAACTTTATTCTGTGCTCAAAAACATTCATAGTATGGAGTCATGGAGTAAACAGATATTTATTTTCAGATCGAGTTAAGTATAAAACGGAATATTTTGGGAATAGAGTACTGACTGTAAAGTGAAGACAAAAAAAGAGAGGAATTTAATGAAAGTGTAATTCAAAGGCAACGAAATGATTATGTGTTTAATGGAAGCGCAAGAATTTCATAGATTTATTCAATAGATTTTGAGTTAAGTTTTAAACAAAAGTATATATATTTTAAAAGTAAAGGAAAAGAAACTTTTTTACTTCACTCAAATCAATGGATAGAAAGAAGACAATAAATCACAATCAGTTGAACGGAGAGAAAAACTAAAGTAATTGAGCGAAAAATTTTCTTTAGTATATGTTTTCTAGTCTTAGGTCTTGTTTTTGCCATTCGGTGCCTATTCTTTATTTTTTGGTCTTATTCCAGTCGCCAGTCTTTTTGGCTCGAAGTTGGCACTCGAGACCTAACTGTTAGACAAATTCAAAGTCAAAACTAATTTTCACTAACACTCCAAACGGGTCGTCATATTTTTTGACTCATTTTGTTGTTATCGTTCCTAAATGTTGGACTGGTATGCCTTTAATGCCTTTTATTTATAAATAATGTTTAACAGTTACTCTACTTCTGTATTGCATTGAATTTTTTCTTTGTTTTGTTCAGATCTCTCGTTTTGATCCCAGAACTCAATGCCATTTACTTTTTGCAACACTTCTTCTCATTCTCTTCTAATGATTATTTTGAAGTCAAGTTTGTATTACATCTATTCCTCTGAAGAATATGGGCTGACATATAATAGTTATGATTATTACGGCAGAGCTCCGGATCAGACCTATTATATCAGTTCTTTAATTTGTGTCTCACATAAGCCGACAATAACTAGATTTTTATAAAACATTTGCAGATT
Source organism: Tectocepheus velatus (assembly GCA_034700625.1). Taxonomy (NCBI): domain Eukaryota; kingdom Metazoa; phylum Arthropoda; class Arachnida; order Sarcoptiformes; family Tectocepheidae; genus Tectocepheus; species Tectocepheus velatus. Next base: position 61,303 of record JAQIXV010000220.1, read on the forward strand.
ATCGCTCCCAAAATGCAAGAATATTTTCTGAATTGGTTCTGAAGTTATGTATTTTCCCATAAATTTTGGAAACAAATGGATTTTTTCTCTGAAACTGTTATTCCCTTTCCTTTGGTTTCTGAATATAATACGAGTCCCGAAACACGAGTAAAACCAAAGACTTGATTCTGAAGAGAGACAAAACTGGGTCTCAATTCAAAGTGAATTATATTTTTGTTTCCTTTTGCACAAACACTGCAGTAAATTGTTGTTAGAGTTGTTAGAGTCGACTCTCAATTCCCAATACAGCCCTTTTGGCCAAATCTATTGTCTCCCTTCCTCTTGTGCTGCACTGACTTTAAACCAGTAAATAATAGGAGGAAAACCTTTCTCCGAATCAATGGATTGGTATATCTATTCTCTCCATCTATTCTTCATATCTGTAGTCAAACGGAATTCAGTATTTTGTTTGGGGCTTAAGAGCACAGGATTCGTGCCAATAGTGTTTGAGTCAATCAAATGATATATATCTGATTCTGTGCATCAAATTCTCATCAAAAGCGAGTCATCACACGAAACACATTAGGAGTAATGATTTCGGTCCACAATCTGTCAGATCTCATGGTTTTAATCTAAATATTCTCTGTTTATGTCTCATATTTATTCAGTTAATAAACGCATTAAGGGGTTTGAGGGGTCGGCACCGTTGCGTAACTCGAAGCTACCGAAACGTTTGCATAAAAAAGCATTTTTTGCATTTGTTTTTCAATTCTTCTTATTTAGTTTTGTGCGAATTATTATCGTTTATATTAACTGTTGGCCAAACAATACCACACAATACCAAATATTTTGCGCATACTATGCGATACTGACATTAGGCTGACTCTCATAACAGTTATATACATCCCTTTCCCTTTTTATATCCCTACAGATAGCCTTATTTAGCTGAGCTCTGGCTAAAAATAGAAACGAGCAAAGTTAACTCCAAACAGTGAATTTAGGCCACATTTATTTATAGCACAGTATATATTGAAAGCCTGTGCTATTACTTGCATATAAAACACACACTGAGTTATAGCACAGCATTCAAACAGAATATTCCGTTTTATTCCCATTGAGAACAGACTTAAGGTTTGGGGGAAATGTTTTCAAAAAGCATTTCTTCAAACAAAAGACAAAAATTTAAATTTTTCCAAAAAATGAATTCATATTATAATTCAAAATAAATTGTTATAAAAACTTTCTTCTCATAACACATATGCATAGAGTTTTAGTTTCATTAAAAGCATTTTGTGATTAATGATGTTTTGTTATCAAAATTATTAAAGTTTTCTCAAAAATATATATAATTTAATTAAGTCTTATAAATATATTCTATGCTTTTATTGCACAAAAATTTTTGTTTAATGAATAGAATATGAATTATATTTTGCAAATTATGACACATTTGCGAGAATTACATTCAACTAAATTACTCTAATTTACAATTAATTTCACTTTTTCATAGATTTTTCTTTTAAATGAATTTACATTAAAATACTTCCAATTCATTAGAGTTTTATAAAATAATTCTTATATGAAATCCCATTGAATTGCTTTTAAAAATCATTTGAAATAACAGATTGTTTTAAAAAACTTTTATCTTTTTTTTTGTTTTGATTCACGGATTCCATGGATTTTATATTTAAATTAAGAGAAGAATTCATTTTCTATTAAGTGTTGCAAACATTAGAATAAAAATGTGATTTAATACTCAGTTCTGACGAATCTTTTTGAGGAAAATAATTAAATTTTAAAACTTTTAAGCATTTGATGCCATCAGCGAAGAATTGGTTTACAATTTTAGGTATATTTTTTGGGCTCAAAAATACCATAAAACTCGTGAGTGAGAGAAGAATATGAAGAATATGTGACTTATTTTTATAATAAATTTAATAATAGATATGAAACTCACAATATTTCGAGATATATATAATTCAATGCATTTTACGGCTCATGAATAGGAATGTATTTGACGATAAAAATATACTGAATCGACATAAACTTGTTATGTTTGAGAGGAAAACCTCTGCTCCCAGTGCTGACCAAAATTCAGATGCATTTCCCGGCAAAAAACGATTTGAAATTCTTTTCTAAATTCAGTTTACATTTGAAATCGAGAGTTGAAAGGATATAAAAGAAAACATTTTCTTCTGATTATAGTTTAATACTTCTATCGATTTGGAAACAATCAATTGCATAACGAATACAATTTGTGTTATTATTATTTTTCATCTTTTTTTCATCGATTCTATTGTGCATAAGATTGAGTGTCCATCACATCAGTTATGTTGCAATACATATACAAATAGTCAACTGTTTTCTGATTAATAGATATATTGTAGTCGTATAGCGCCAGACATTCCAGTGCCTCGACATTCGACTTACAGCTCAATCAAGTGTTCTGTTGATTGTAGCGGTAGTAGCGGTACTGCTAGACTTGTAGACCGGGAGCCCCGCCCGACCCTCTATTGTGTGTTTGACTATACGTTTGACTCGTTTTCCATGACTGACATCAATTAAATGCAAACCAAAACAAACATTTCTTTTTCAAACTCAAAGACAAATACAGAAAAAAACGAAACCAAAGAAAAACATTTGAAAAACATTTACATTAAGTGAAAAGAGAACTACACATCAATGGAAGGGTATATTCAACGATACAATCGATGTTTTTTTCTGTTCTGTCCCTTAATAATAATAAAACAGAAATATCTATATCTCATGTAATGGAAAGTTATACGATATGATGGCCACCAATCATACAATGGTCGGATGGCTGTGCTCTGCACTCTATATTACATTAACTGCACAGCCCTTTCTCTAAACATCAGATGTCTTATTGTGTTTTATTAATTTGTGTTCTGACGTATTGGACAATCCATCTTTTGGAGCGCATCCGTTCGCAGGCAACGGATGGCCCATCAATTGATCCTATCTATTGGAAGGTGGCCTCACGTATAGACAGACAGTGCGCCCAACGCTCCCACATAATAGTGTTTCCATTGATTGTCAAACAATGACTGAAAAATGCAATCGTTTAACAGACAAACGCTTCAGAGGTTTCGCCAAATTTAGTGTCAAATTCGGTCAAAACGGACATTGATTTGAGTTTAATGACCAAAAGAGGTCAGACATCACATTATTATCGAAAGAGTTCTTAAAATTCTTGTTTTTTATAGAAAATTGATTTTTGTTTTATATCTCAAAAGTTGAAATATTTTTAACACTTTGTCTATAAATTGATTTGACTTTTTTGCTCTCAAATTAACCCTGAGCATTGCCATCAGCTCATTCTTATTGATTCAAAATATAACTTTTCTTTTAAATTGAATTTTGAATCGAAAACATTTATTTTATTGTAAGAGATATTCACTAAATAATTCATTTAATTCAAATCAATACAACATTTGCTTAAATTTTGAGTTTTCTATTGATTTTGAAATCACAAATAGAGTTAAAGTACTCTCATTTTTATTCGGAAGACATTATATTTATCGAAAACATTCAAACATAACACCGATTCTCATAACCCAATACATCGAGAGTAAGATATAATTTAAAATATCAAATATTCTTATTATTATTATTATTATTAATATTTGAATTACTATTTCACATATGAAACGATGTATTTATTATATGCTATCATTTAATACTGGCCTCAAATTCATATCAAATAATGTCTATCACTCAACAGAATAATAGTTATCTGAAAATATTCATACATTTATATATACCTTTCCCTTCAGAGGAGAGAATAATTTTGATTCAAGAAAAAGATCAAAACCAATGATAATGTTTATTATTCAAACATATTTATGGCACATATTCTGAGCTATATTTATATGAAATGGCATTAAATCACTGATAAAGTGCTGAGTTTAAGACCCAATTATCAGTTTATTTGGGTTTGGATTCAATTTTGAGGTTTCGATTAAAAATAAATTCAATAAATTCTGTAATCGTTTTGCTTTGACTTTCATATAAACCATTAATACTTTCTTTTGAGTTCACATTACATCACAAGAGTTGAAAATAAAGTGAAAATTATTTTTAAATTAAAATTCTGTTAAAAAATAACTTTGATATTGAGCTGAAGTTTCCTCGAAATAACTATTCGTTTATCGCATTTTCTTTTCAACACATTTTCAATAGAAAAACAAAATTTCATTTTTTTTTCATTTCATTTGAAATTCAATTATTTATTTTGCTTTTACTTTATATCGAAAGTTATGTCGAATTAAAACTTCTATCGAAATATTGAACTCTATTTTCAGGAAAGCATTAAATAAATTGAATGAAAAGTTTTTATGAAAATTCATTTACAGTCGGAATTTGCTAAAGTGAACACTTAATATCATGAACATCCTGGGTATATTGAACAAAAAATCAATCGCAAATGATTTTCCATA
>JAQIXV010000221.1:0-65217 GCA_034700625.1 Tectocepheus velatus
TGGTGCTGTTCTCTCTCTCTCTCTCTCTCTCTCTCTCTCTCTCTCTCTCTCTCTCTCTCTCTCTCTCTCCTCGCTCTGCCTAACACTGAGCACAGATAATGCACTTCTCTGTCGAATTAGCATCAAATGGATGTCTGTCCACAAAAAAAAGTAAAACAAGTGGTCCTCATATCCTCAAAATAATGCCCTGTTTTTTGTCTAACTATGTGCCCCCTATCCTACCGGTGCTTAGCTCTGCCTCAGAATTTATGAGAAGAAAAACGACTGTTTTGTGTAATAAAAAAGTCTTATATACTTTCATTACTACTGTATGTGTGACCGATATTCTCGACTGGAGTTGTGATCACCTGTTGTTCGCCTGCGCTCTACCCTCTCAACGACAACAGCCAGAGATCTGCTGTCTTTCCCTTCGCATAGAGATTCTGAATGCAATATCCGTTGAGCACAGGAACAGGTCATTAGACGTCTCACGATATCTATTGATTGTATGATAAATATTCATGAAATCCAGTCTTAAGTCTAATAATAGTCTGAAAAAAATCAATTATTTGTTTCCACTCTTCGATCAAATATTATAAGATTTTACTCTTGGAATAAATTCAACTGAAATTTCAATTAAACTATCAATCATTTCACGGATTTCCATAAAATAAAATCAATTTTATATTAAACGAGTATTTCATTAGGAAATAGTAGCTATCAGTGGAACGGTATGTATGAGAATAACTTAACCCGAGTTTAATGAAAATCTAATTAATTATTCATTAAATTGAATACCAATTGAAAACCAAATTGAAGTTCAAATGCAAAAATATATTTAGCGTTCAGTCATTTGCCGGTAGTTTTGATAAATTAATTTCAAATTAAATGAAAATTATTTTTATTAAAAAATAATGTTTTCGGATATGAAAAGGCACAGCACTTATAAATGGGTTGGACTGTATTGTTGTCTTACGTAAGAAAAGTGCACAGAATAAGTGGAAACACCAGTTATTCTTATGTATCGTTCAGTAGAGCGAAGTGCCGCTTAATTTTCTGCACAGCATATCGTTTTTTGACGATCACTTTTGGGGCATACCCTCCAACAACTCAAAGCTCAGACAATGAGTGCACACATAAAAAATCGTTTGTTATGGACAGACATCAGAAGGGAATACCAGTCCATTGGAAAGCCTATTGACTTTCGCTTTGGATCTGAAGAAAACTTTTTCTTTCCGTTCAATTCTTTTGAACCACTTTTTAATGGATTAATTCAAAAGAAGTACTTCTTTTCGCAGACAAACCATTGCATTACAAGACGTCGAAGAATAAGAAGAAGACATTAAAAGACTTTTTTTGTCAGAAATTTTTTCCTCTGAATAAAAAGTATTTCACCGAATAATAGGATCCGAAGAATAATTTCCTTTCTTAAGAGAAAATCCATTGAATAATGCATTGACTCAAATGGTTATCCAATTTTCATTCTGTGCCGAAGAAATTTGTTTAACATATCCTCACATTTATTTGGAGATTACCTTTAATTTCAAAGAAGTAGTTCCTCTGAAGTAAAGAAAATCCAATTTTTTTTCTACGAAAAAATTATCTCCAATTTCGTAATGAAATTACTTAACGAAAAGGAAAGACTCTATTTTCATAGGCATTAGTGTCGGAAGCCGTGACCCCGTGTCTTAACTCAATTGTCTCACATGAAGACACTTTTCTTCTCCCTGTCCTCTCCCTGTCCTTCGCCGCATGAATTATAGCGCAGAATATTTAAACAGACGTTTGTCTACACATTAAATGAGAAAATGATTTCCAGTTTTTTTCCCTTCATTTTCATAATTGAGTCTAATTTTTGAGCATAACTTTTGTGACACAAATAATGAGAAGATTTTATTACTTATTCTGTTCTCAAAAGAAAGTAAAGATTTTTTTTTGAGTAAAAGACCATAAATTTTACGGACAATAAAACAAATGTTGAAAAAAAAATTATTCAAAAAAAATGACAACAAATTCAAAAAGTATTCAAAACTTTGTTATCCATTAAAACACAACACATAACATGTTTGCCATTAAAGGGAGGGAAACCCTCTTTTTTTCTACTCACGAAAAAATTAATTCTGAGTCGAATTCCAATATCACCTGAGACTATGACCTGCCTTTAAATTCAAAGGTATTTCAAAGAAAAATGTTTAATAAAATTGTTTTTCAATCAAATCAATCGATTTCTTATCAAAAAACATGATTTGATTGAAGAGAAAAAAATGACTATAAAATCAAAACCTAATTATACATTATTCCTGAGCTCTTGCAAGAGAGAGAACAGGTATGTCTACCTGTCCTCTGGATAGCCTACAGTTCGCCTGTTTTACTAATGAGACGATTATTTTATTTTTTTCATTTCAATGTCGATATCATATCCGCATCGATGGCTTGTTTTTGGGGGAAAATGTGAGGCCTTTCCTCAAATGTCTTCAATCCGTAACATTTGCCACAAAAAACCTCTACTTTACTGAAGAGAACAGAATATTTAAAACGACTTTCTTTTTGTCTTCAGTTCTCGACGTCTCAGAGGACAGGGCTGTCAGTAACGCAATGTTTGACTCAATTATTGCCTGTTTTGTGGCGGAACTCAAACTTCAAATTCAAAGAAGTTTTTTTCATTCAATTCATTGATTTGTCGCACAATTAAAATCAAACATCAAATGAATTATTTATTTGTCACCATTTCCTCAATTGAATTGCAAGAACAGATTTTTATGGATATCCAAAAATCCAAAGGACAACACTTCTTATAATAAGGGGAAAGACATCCGACTTTTTGAAAGTATTTGAATTACTACTTCATTGACACAAATATCTGAAAATGTTTTTCAAACCAATAGTTTTCTGAACAAAATTTTTATATCAAAATTAAAGCAAAAGGAAAGGCAATAAAAATCCAATAATAAGAAAATATCGGTCAGTCCTCACAAGAAAAAGTGTTAATAAAAAAAATCGTTTTCATGTTTTTCAAGAGATAAGTAGTAAATCATATCCAATGAGGGGACAGTCATAGCAAAAGAGATCATAAAAAGAAGAGTTGAATCATAAAAATCGAAATACATTTCCATCGACTGATCCAATGGTTAAGTTCTTCAGCAGTGAAGTAGAGTCACATAAACTGAAGAAATCCTTTTTTGGCTTAATTTCGAGTGAAGTCAAGCAATAGACCGAAACAGACGATAGAAATATATCTTATATTCTGAGCGAAAAACCGGTCACCGAATGAAAAGTCGAGAGAAGCCAAACTTTTTTCCGAAGAAATACATCCAATAGTTGTCTGAAAAAAGTCTTCAACAGAAAAAAATCGACCAAAAAGTCTGACGAAAGACTTGAATGAAAAAAGTTTTCTTCCAATACCTCACAAAAGGAGAGCACAGAATGAAAACTATCGGTTCTCTAATATATATAAAAAGAGCTCAGAATAAAGAGAAACAAAACACAGAGTAATAAAAAACACGACATTTGATGAGAATATGAGAGTCAAACAAAAACTTACCAAAACTTATGGGGTTTTCATTCAATGTAAAAGTTTTAAAAGGAGAGGACACACATCACAACAACAACAAAAAACAGTGAAGAAAAGCCCTAAGATATTGACGTTTTGCCGATTTAAACATTAGATTCTGGGTTTGAGACAACAGTCCAATGGAGAGTCGATAGGAAAGGATAAAAAAATTTCAATTCAAGTGAAATGAAAATGTTTTTCAACGAAATCAATGATAAGACGACTGAAAGACTTTTTTCAATTCGTGTTTTGAATTACTTGTGTTTTTAGGAATACATTTAGCGCTCAATAGGAGAGGGAGTACTCTCTCTCTCCCAACATCTCAAACTTTTTGCTGGTTCACATCTAACCAACCTTGGTTCCTTTTTCTTGCTCATTTTCGCTCTGGTATGTCTGTCCCCCTACTTTTCCAACCATAACACGCTTTTGGGAACACCTCTCAGAATAAAACTCTTTCTCTTTTTATTGGAGAAGAGATTTGTTTTTTTTGTCTTCTTCTCCAAGAAATCTAATCTTGCAATTCGATGCGTATCGAGAAAACTGTCAAAGTTTATAATTTTTACCCTGAAATCCATTTTTCATTCTTGAAATCTGATATCGAAATCAATTGAAAACCTTTTTTATATTCAGTTGAATACCTCCTGGGATTTCTTCTGAATTGAAAAAAAGCATCCTGCTTATATCGTAAAGAATCGTATTTCAATGGAGCAGGATACGAATTTAATCTCGGGCAATCTATTGACAAGATAAATCCAAAATAGACTTTCAAATAATAGTTCAAAATTGAATTTTTCAAAACATTTTCAGATGAATTCAATTTGACTTTCGCCTAAACATCAAGTTTTCGGTGAAAAATTCAAAATACAATTTCCTTTCTGAATATTATTTGAATTTTCAAATATTTGGGTCAAAAACCAAAGACTCAAAACTCATCTCAAAGTTAAATATTATTCATATCCTTCTTATGGGGAAAGGGATCCCAAAACCAAACGGAAATGTAGTTTTTAGTCAAAAAAAAGAGGAAATACAGTCCATATGACTGACACCTGCACTCATATAAACACTTTCTGAAAGCATAGACATACAGAACCCGGAGCTGATAGACACTGGCATTCCGGGTGTCACACAATCCCTTTGACTCCCTGTCCCCTAATTTACATTCACATCACAGAAAGAGATATACATTTCGAGAATAGGAACGGAATATAAAAAACAGAAAATCTTTTGCAAACATTTTTGAAGACTATTGACAATACTTTTTGTCGTCTGAATTGAAATATTAAATAAAATAAAATAAAAATAATTTTTTACATCAGATCTCAAAAAAGTCAACTGTTTTTTCGTGAGGAAGAGCTCTGACACGTCTTTTGTTTGGGAGGAGAAAAAAGGGGCAGTCATTCAACACATCATCAGATGAGTCGATAAATAATAGGCTTTAAAACACACTTTTTGTTGTGAAAAACAATTGAAGTCTAAAAACAATTGATAACAGAGTCGAGAGATAACCCAAAAGAAACGCTTTTAAAACAATTGATTTCTTAAACAAAAAGTGAAGTTTTTTTTTCAACCCATCCCTTCATTTCCTGTGTTCTGCCTTTTCAGACGAAAATCAGATGAATTTTCAAACTTCAAGCAAAATATTAACTCAATTTGTGGACCGAAAAACACAAAATCCAATTTCAATCTCAATCGACAGTTGAATAGAAATCTGATTATAATTTCTTTCAAAAAAAGTCTTAAGAAAAGAGAGAAAAGTATTAAAAAACTTTTAAAACTTAAGTTTAAAACAAATTTTTTTATATATTTCGGCCGAAAATAACTCAAATATAAAAGGATTTCAAAACGAAAATCAATTTAATAGACAAAAGACTGTTATAAAAAAATTTGTTCACAACTCAGATATCGGTAGCGATTGTTATACCCTTTCAACTAAAATATCATTTATACGGAAAAAAGTGTTGAAAATAGTATTAAAAAAAAGAGAAATAAATAAAATACTCTTCAAAATGAAGTCAAGAAAATACTTTAAGAGGAAAATAATGTACTTATAGTCAAACATATCAACGAAAAGATGAAAAGAAAAACAAAACTTAAAAAAAATATTAGGAAATAATTTTCAGCTCAGAATAACTCAGAATAAGACAAACAGTAGTTTAAGAGGAAAGGATTGTCTCAAATAAGAAGACATCTGAAGAATACCAGAAGAATAAGACTTCAAATGGCAAACACTTTGGATGTCTTCCCTTTTTTTCCCTAATTTATTGTCCACTTCTCCAGATGTTGTTCCAGTGTTTTGAACAGCACTTCTCCAACTGAGATACTGTTCCCTCAATAGAAAATCCGAATCAAATTTAGAGGGAATTGTCGACTAAACGACTCATTTGTTGCCATTTGTGTCACACTTTTCCGCTGATTATTATATCTATCAAACAATTTATTTCAATGGCTCTGACTTTTAGGGATGATAGGGCTCCGACTCCTTGTCGAGGAAGGGACTACTCTTTTGGGACAATTTATTTCATTTGATTGTATCGTTTCTTAAGGAATATAAAAAACAAAAATAGAGACAAAAAAAATACAAAACAAAAAACAATTGCTTTAAAAAGGAGTCAACAAAAAAAGGAGTCTTAAGAATACATAAGAGAAAAGTCATTTGAAAAAAAAAAATAAAATATCGTTTCATTTGTACTAAAATTGTTTCTCTGTATTACAGTTAATAATACCGTAAATGTTGGGCACAGACATGAAAATTGAAGGAACAGAATAAGACTTTGGGTTAGTATTATGTTTATTATTATGTCTAACGGATGACATTAATTCACATTTTTATGTAACATAAGAGAGAAAAATATATATACGACTCGAAAGACTACAATCAAATTATATTATGGTTTCATATATTATATAATGTATACCAAATGCGAGAGAATAGGCACAGAATAATGGAGAGGGGAAAGGCATCTCACAATTTATATGGTTATGATTTTGGAGTGGGGGAAGAGTGAGCGCCAAAGAGATGAGAGAGAAAGGGGAGCGACACATAAGAGATCCACAAAAATAATATATAATTTGAAGGCATAAAGACTTTTACGATAATAACATAAGAGATGAAAGTTTTTTCGCCATTCGGGTCGACATCTCTTTTGCATCTGTTCTACAGTTTTGGAAAAAGAGATGTCTCTCCAAAAAAAATTGTTAAACAAATAATGAATAGACGAGAGGACAGGGCAGGAGAGGGGACTGGGAAGTGAACAAACAGACAGCACAGGAGTATAGCACAGTATGCGACTCATCATTAGACAAAAAGAAGTCACGAATTTATTATTAGAGAGAAAATACATAATTCGACTTTTGCCAGGGATGAGCAAGGTCATTAAAAGCATTAAACAAAAATCAAGGGCGGGGTAGGGGTTAGCCCTGAACTGCCAGTAAAAACATCATTAATCCATAGATAACCAACTGCTATACAGAGAAAAAGAAATGATCTTGCTGAGTTATCAGCGATGAATGAAAAATTGTTGCCCTACCACCCGGTGCTCATCCCTGTGCCAGCCCAGCATCGAAGCAATTAAGTGTCTGTTATTTCAAAACGTGTCAAAACTTCATAACAAAAAACTTATGTCTTATGCAAAGCAACGGATAATAGGGTTTAACAGAGAAAACAATGCATTTATGGTGTGCTTCGGGTTTCCCTCTCCTACTCTTCCCTCACTCTCTGTCGGCAAACATTTGGTTTTGTTTAATAAGTAATACATTTCTTATAGTCATTGACTTTAAGCCAACACTCGATTTAAATATAGATTAGATGTTAAACAAAACCCATTATATTATTAAAAGTTATTTCACTATTTTTGGGCAAATGTGTCATCAATTTTAAAAATCTATGAAATCTATGGATTGTATAGTTATAATGGCACAACCATCTGATACAATACATGCTGTGCTCTCCTCTCCCCTCTTATTCTGTTCCTAATTTCAAAAGGGATTTATAAATATTTGTTTTTGAAATGTATTTAATTCTTATGCAAAACACCTCTAAATATAGCGAATAATATATGAAATGTTTATTCAAATCAAATAAAAATAAACTGATTTTCAAATACAGTATTCAAATTGAAATCTAAGGCGAAACCCGACGACAAGAGCCCCGAGAAGAAAAAGGATCGAGCATTAGGTCATTGAACTTAACTGAGCCACGAATTTGTGAGAATTAGTTTTCCATTTAAACTATTAATAAGTATTTTTCCGATTCAATTGAAATTCAAGAGAAAACTTATTAAACCTTTTTTTTGCTTTTGAATGAGATTACAGTCATTTCAAGTGAAAAGACTTATAATTAAAATCAAATTTTTTTTATGAAAACGTTTGACTAAACCCTCGATTAAACAAAAAAGCATTCAATGGTTTTGAATGAAATTTATTTGTTTTTCTATAAAAAAAAAAGTAAATGTTTTCATGAAATTCAATACCGAAAGCGTTTTTCGTGAATAACTTATTTCATAATAATTTTTTAATTAAAGACAATCGACTGTTCAATAAACAGACAGAAAGAGGGGACACACCTTTCCCAGGGGTTAAGGGTTTTCTTCAATGCCTTTCCATCAGAAAACATGAGACAAACCTTTAAATAATACTCAACTCTAAAGACAACAAGTTTTTCGGTTTAATGTATTTTAAGGCAAGACTTCATTCAATGGTTTCCTAGTCTTCAATAGTTTTGATACTTTTCGTGTGTTTTTCAAAACGAAACGAAAGGAAAATAAAAATAAAAATTTGTTTCAAATTAAGAGTTCAACGAAATTATCAAAACATTAGGAAATAATTGAATCCTATTTCGCAAGAATCAAATTCAATGTAACCCTGGATAACATTGTTCATCGTAATCCAATTCAACAATTGTAATATTCAACAAGAATAATCTAGGTAAATAGAAATAAAACGAGGCTCTCATGTTTTATTCATGATCTTGGTCATCGTTGCATATGAACAGAGTTTGAGCTCAATTTTTGAGTGAATCCCATAATTTCAAAGCTTTTAGTTACACACCAAAAACAGATACCAGTCCATCGCACAGCACAGCACAGCACAACCCTCTTAGAGCCCAGTGTTGTGTTATATAATAAATAAGTTTATTCCCAAAATAAATACACTTTCGAAGGGATTATTCATTTGAATACAAAAGCATTTTGATTAGTGAGTGCTCTGAGAGAGAGAGAGCGAGTAATGCACAGCACAGGGAGGACTGGCATTACGAGTCCAGTGCCACAGAGATTGAGTGTTACATAAGTATTGAATTTTTCGCATCAAAACTATTATGCATTGAATCCATTAAATGTATTTCGGGTTTTAATGCCCGGCCTTTCCTCTGGCAGTCGGATCCCTCTCTGGGGCTCTTAATTTGAATTAACGAACTGTAATGTCAGACAACGACTCAGTGGTCGGCGCTCTTCGGCACAAACTTTCTTCTCCTTTCGGGAGAGAGAGAATAGAGAGGGAAAGGGGGGAAGAAAAATAGTGCACAACCTCTCAGAGAGCACTCTTCAAAACTCAATGTTTCATCAGTTGAAGCACTCAGTTGTCTGTTATGTTCCTCCAAAAGCACAACAGTTTTTAGAGTCCACTCCCTTTTTCATGAATTAATGAAGTAATCAATTAATTCAAAGCTCTTCTCATTTTTATCTCATATTTTATTTTCACTGAATATTACGAAAAATGAAAACTTTTATTAAGTCAGAGGTTGTGCTCAAACTTCAAACGCGAGAGAGAGAGAGAGAGAGAGAGAGAGAGAGAGAGAGAGAGAGAGAGAGATTGCGATAACGTCTGAAGCAATTCATTTGTTAATCAAAATTAAATTCTTTCGTAAAACTAAATATTCGTAAAATATTTTGTAAAACTTTTTATTCATTTTTCAATTCATTTCATTTCAAGCAAATTATGAAATGATTTGTGAATTTAATCCATTGTTTTCATAACCAGTTCTGCAAACGATATGCAGAAGAAAAAAATGCCGACAAATAAAAAGGGAAAACAACAGTTGAACAGCACTTTCCGATATAATGCACAGAATATTATTCAAGAAATAAAAAATAAAATAAAAACACATATAATAACCCCAGCGCTGAATGACATTGGGCTGTCCTAATCAGTCAAATCCCACTTATATCCAGCAGATTTGCTCGAACACAGCACAGCACACGGTTTACTCAGTGACAGGACTTCAGGATTAATTGGAAATTCAAAAAAAATTGTTTGAAATAAAAAATTGTTTCAAACGCTCTGTTGTTTCAAATCTTAGCGCAGGTGTCGACTGATTACATAGTTTTCAAGATATGCCTCTCATAAGACAATCGGCTGGAAAGACAGCACAACAGCACACAGACTACCAGCGCTTTTCACTATTGAAAAGATGAGATCCATTTTTCATTCAACAACTCTTCTCAACACTCTTGGAATGCATTCAAAACCCATTGAATATAAACTTGGAATTCAGTTTCAGAGTTGAAAAACAAAAGATTGAGTGAAAGTGTGTTTTGTCTGAAGATTTTTTTTTCTTTCAAAAACATCTTTGAATTCCTGTTTCACTCAGAATAACAAAACAAAAGGAGTTTTTGGTTTTGGCTTTTGATTTGATTTATTTAACGATTAAACTAATGATTATTAACATTAAAAACAACAGACAGTCTGTGCAGAGGGTAAGAGCTGTGGGGAGAACATTGACTGATGAAAGTCTGGGCTCAAGAAAAATGTGTTCAAAGAGTATATGAAAAAAGAGTTTCTCTTTTCTCAGCGTTTTTAGCGAAACGAGGCATTCATTTATCGAAAGGGAGTGTTGTTTTCAAAACAAATTATTCAACAAATTTTTGAGACAATATCAGAGCACAGGTCACGAAATATACGCCAAAAAAATCACCCGAATAATCAACAATAACGATAATTATCAGCGAGTTATCAAATAAGCTTGAAATTCAACAGGTTCATGTAATCTAGTAAGTTGAATTCTCAACTGGAAAAATTTTATTTTCCCTCCAAAATATTGCTTGATAATTAATTGTAGTAGTTAATTATCAAGTTAATTTCATTTTTTTATATCAATTATATCTTTGTAAACGATCTGAGAATTAATGTTATGGTCTTTTTTCTATCGAAAACAGAAATATTAGCTAAACTTGTGTTGAATTTCTCAGAAATATCTCTTCTGTTGATATTTGACGACAAAAAACAAATTTCGAGGAAAACGAGTAATACTTAAATAACTTTTATGTCAGTGAAGGCTATCCTCAGGTCCGGAGCGAAAGAGTGAGAGAAAAAGTAGCGGAGAATTAATTACAGGAAAGCCTTTCGACGAAAAATTGTGGCAAAAAAATATCTGATGTACTAAACATCTGACACACAGACTGACAAATATAATGATAGGTCAGACCCAAGGCTTGTCTTCCTATCCCTTTCCCTCCAAAACGGAACGGACTGACAGACTGTCGACATAAGGAAAAAATCCAATAAATTTTTTTTATTCTGAGCTTACCTTCAGTTTTATCGACTAATAAAAGCCACTCTGTTTTCGGACAGACATCCAATTTGTATACAAAAAAAACTCTGGGGTTATAGTCAAAGGTCCAGATGTCGTTCAGCACACACTCCTCACACAACACAAGAGCACAGAATAAAGTAGAGCACAACCACAACAACTGAGTGATAAACTATAAACTCATTTGTTGTCAACAAATAAAAAAAACTTATTATCGAAATATTATTCACAAAAAAGTTGTATTTTATTTGTGAAGAAAAATAAGACTTTTGTTCAAAAAAAATCTATTATTATATGAATTATAATAATATATAATAATCTATGAGTTCATAGAAAATATTGCATTCAATTCGAGAGTTAATTACCACAAATACAATGGATTTTAGATGTCATGAGAGGAAAGACATCAGACAAACACAACAACATAAGACACACACCAAATGGCAATACACACCAGTGCTCTGTTAGAGAGATAGCTCAGCACACAATTTTCAATGAGCACACCCTTCCGTTATGCACACCATCGATGAAATGAATAAAAAGGAGAAAATATTTTTTTTATACTTAATTTTCTTCTCCTTCTCATTGAATGCGAAAACTCAAGGAATAAATTAAGGCTAACATCCATTGCCTCAGTGTTTATGCTGTGCTTATGACTTGTGGAACAGGTATTCTGAGTGCACTCTCGACACAGACTCGCCTGTTGTCTGTCATTATACGCCTGTTCAACAAAATACTAGTTTTTCTAATATTTTTCGGTATAAAACTCGTTATAATCGACTTAATTATATACGAAAACTATTGATGAGAATAATTAAAAACTAATAAAAAATATTTGAAAAATATTTTTCTGGGATTTATTTGAATTCAAATTTACTTTTTTTTGGGCCAAAAATTATGCGGAAAATCAAAAATCAAATTCATTTTTCTGAAGTCATTTCGAGTAATTATTTTCAATTATTTTTTGTGTCAATTATGTTTGCGATGACTTATTGCTCGGGTATTTGAAAAATGAGTGAATTTAATGATAGATTAGTCACACATTTGAATAAGAGAATAGAAAAATACAAAAAAAAATTTTAAAATACATTTATATTTTGACATTCATTTGATATAATCGATTGAATGCCAAGAATTTTATTTTTCATTTTTCTCTCATATAATAAATGTCTGCAAATATTTGATTCAATGAATACTTGTTTTCTGTGGTTTTCTGACTCACAAATTGATTCACTAAATGAATGACAAAAATGAGAAATAATTTTAAATAATTTCCCGAAACTATTGCCGAAAGCACTCATTCCTCAAATGAATTGCTTTGTGAAACAGTACTAAAAGTTTTCAATAAAATTAAATTTAATTTGTTTTGAGATCTCGAACTCCAAAACAACTCAATAGATGTTTGGGCAACACCTCAGAGAGAGATATAGCAAAACAAAAGGACTGGAAATCAAATATATATTCTGAGCGCAAAACTACGGGTTTTTAATATAATTTCAAAACTCAAAATCAATGGCAACCCAATCAACGATAATATATGCAAAGCCCTGTGCAATTGGGAAGGCCCCTCTCCTTTCCCAATGTACACAAAATGTATTAGAGCACAATTTCTGGCCTCAAATTCTGTGCTCTGCATACCCTTCCTCTTCGGTATATTCCTTAACAATATTTTAATATTGAATTTTATGTCTGAATAATAGCGAAATCAGAGCTAAACTGAAACGAGTGGTAAACCCCTCCAGACATTGAAAATCGAGTGCAGAGAAACTCATCGCAAAAATTTTTGAGGCCTTTTATCTACACTCGAATCCATTTAATACAGTCTGAAGGTGTGATCCCTTCCCTCTTCTCCAGAGCACAGCATAAGACTTGAAGATAAAAAAAATCCTGAATTTATTTTCACTGAAATACCTCTTATTTTGAATACTTTTTATTCATTTTTTTCATATTATTTATGAAACAAATATTCGCAACAAATATGAAACAAATTTGTTTGTAATCAATGTTTAAAATCTATGTTTATATACACATATAGTCATAGATTTTTATATATGAATTGCAAATTCAAATTCAAATGAAGTTTTTCCCTTAAAATATGAGATACTCTCAAAAGACTCAAAGAATTTTTGCCTCAAAACACAAAACTCTTTAACAGATAATAAGTTTATACAATGTTTTGCATATAATTATTACTCAATACATAACTTCCATATAAGACATGTATAAGACGTGTAATAAGACTTTCGGTCATAGATTTTGAAATTATATTTTCAAATGTAAGTCAAAGATCTGTTTCTCACAGTTTTTTGAGTCGAGAAAAAAAATTAGATTTAATTCAAACGAAAAGAAAAAAATTTGAAAATAAAATGATTTTAATGTTAAATGACTTAAAGCAAGAATCGGTTGAAATCAAAGTATAGCAAAAAAATTTTGAGCAAAAATCTATTCATTAGATATAAATCAGAAAACATTGGAAACAATATATAAAAACATTTGAAAGGAAAAAATATTAATCGCATTAAAAGATTTTGAAAAAAAATACTTATAATAAAAATAAATTGTCTCTTATTCTGAGCACATATTCGAGAGCACAGCACAAAATCCATTCGTATTTTTTTCATAAATATTCTGAAAATAAATTGCAATCTTCTGACAGATATTTAATAATTCTGTTCACAAGAAAACAATAACTTATGAAAAAATATCGACAAAATTCAGTATAACTTATATATTATATATTGAAAAATTGTAGTCAATAAAGAATAAGATCAAAATTAACTTACCCTGGATTCCTAGTTCATTAATCTTGGAGATTTCAATATATTAGACGACAGGCAATTGATTTCCTCTTTTGAAATATCTATAAGTAAAGTAAAAAATTGATTTTTAGTATAAAAATAAATAACAAAAAATTTTTAGATAAGAAAAATCAATCAGACATTTGAGCCAATTATTTGCTAAGTGAGTTTTAACCATGTTAACTATTCACCAATCAAGTTATCTAGCAATAAATCACTGCTAATTGTGTTTATTATTTACAGGAAAATCAAGTTTTCACTGAAAAAGTATTACAAATATTTGTATTTTTAGTTGAATTGACATTAATTTCAAAACTCAAAATCAAAATCAAAAACTTGTGTTTCATTACAGACTTGTGTTACGAGACTGTCGTTTGAAGAAAAAAAAAATCTAAACAAACATTAGATTTCATTTGAAATGCAGTTTTCAAAAGTATCAAAACACTTATCCAGGAAAGCTTGAAGAGGGAAAGCCATTGATATTTAGAAGTGTTTCTTATGTTTATCGTAATATTTGATCTAAAAATTTGTTTAAAAGAAAATTTATGTTTACTTAAGAGAGACCTAAAAAAATCTTATGATTAGATTCTGAATGAAATTTAATCCAAAATATAATTTGAAGAAAACGTTTTGAAAATATTTTCCACCAAAAAATTATTTCAAGAAAATCTGATACCAATTGTCAGACAATTTTCTCTCGACAAACAAAACCCATTAAACTATTAATGCATTTCTCATATTAATCGCTAAAATTATTGATAATTATTCCAAAAAATTCATTTAAATTATCAAATATTTTGGTCACATATCACACATCACCTCAAAAGACATGAGAAGTGCGACAACTCTTCGCATAAATTGTTTTATGATTTTTCTGGTATTAAAACAGCGATTATTGAAAAGTGAGACCACTTTTCAGATGAGAATCAAAACACTAAAAAGCACTTTAAGGAGAGGTCTGTCTGCAAACTGGAGGCTGACATACAGCACAACCATTGAATAGTAAGAGAAGTTTATATTTCTGGGAAAATTGAAAACGACTTTTGATTTTCTCACTGAAAACGAGAGTCAAAGAAGTCTTTAAATTGAAAGCGAATACAACGTCTTGTGTCGAGGACTGGGTTTTCACATTTCAAAAGCAAAGAGTAAGTGATTTTAGGCCTAAAATTTTCACTCAATTCCAGTATAACTGTAGAAAAAAGAGTGAATTTTACTTAACTTTATATTTCCTCAAAATATTCTCTCTCTCTCTCTCTCTCTCTCTCTCTCTCTCTCCCTCTCTCCCTGTTTTCTTTGCGAAATGTTTGACTGCCTTCAAGTCATATGATTTATATTCAAGAATGTCATCAAATGAGTGAATTCCGAGAGAGAGAGAGAGAGAGAGAGAGAGAGAGAGAGAGAGAGAGAGAGAGATTCTGTATTCGGAAACAGAGACATAAATCTTGAATAACATAAGTCTTATTACATAACTCAGAGGACAGACACATATAAAAATGTATTAATGCATAAAAATTTTTACTTCAATTTATTTGAGGCTAAAAATTGCGAACATTTTTGTAGTTAACTCCGGGTTTTTGTTGCCAAACATATAGACTCTTGTAATTTATTGCTAGAAAAAGATTATTTAGCATTCATTTCAGCGAAACTATCAGATAATTAAAAATTTTTGGTTCATCTTATTCTGTGCTCTGGAATCATAGCACAGGCTATTCATACAATTTTTCTCTGAAATCTATTCTCCATTTCAATTGTTTTATAACAAATTTTTCTGTGATTTGATTCTGTGCTCTAAGAGAGAAGAAAACACTGAGAGATGAAAAAGTTATGCACAGAATATAATATTCGCACAGAATAAGTGCTGAGCGCGAAATAAGTCGAGAGCACACGACTGGAAATGGAGATAATATGTGACAAAATTAATTAATATTAAGTACACATAAATAAGTACCCAGTTTTTGGTTCAGAGGACAGTCGACTAAAAATCTTCCAATTCTTTTGGCACAGAATAACTGTATTTAGTAGTGACTTAATAGTGAAGGGCTACCGGAGCTCTCATTCTCTTAATTCGTTGTCTAAATCGAGTGATTATTTTTCTGTGAACTTTTCAAAAACTCCGAGAAAACTGTGTTAGGCTACTATGGAATAGAGGGGGGTAGGGATAGGGAGGGGGTGTCAGTCAGTTGTACAATAATTTTGCTGATAAATCACGTTTTCATAGCAAATGATTTTGTTGTTAACTATAGTGTTGTTAAACGAATGGCAAAAGTTTTTTAATGAACTTTAATTTGAAACTCAAATTATTTGATACTTTTCATTGAAATTAAGCGAAAAAATTACTTTCACTCATTTGTTGCGAAATACTCTTTCGCTTCAATTTTTAGATAAATTTTTAGTTTTTTAATTAAAAATCTATGAATTTATTTCAAAGTTTATATTAATTTAAAACTTTTTTTATTTTGAATAAAAATTTTCAAATCAAATGATTAGCGAATCGTAAATGAAATTAACATAAATTTTTTCGGTACTGAAGGGAAAGTTATCACTATTTTTAGGTCAGGTTTTATCGAGAGATAGATTTGATTGAAAAACAAATGAATTATTTTGAAAAAACTTTTTCAAGAAAAATCTTTTTCACTGGAAATCAATTGAATGAAAATATATTCCAAAAAATTTCTGAAATTCATTAATGAATTGAAAGCATTTGCGGATCCTTTGAGTGAAGAAAAAAATAGTTAAATAAAAATAAAAATATTTTTTTTTGACAAAAACTACACTCAATCTGAAGACTCCTGTGAATGGAGTGGCAGTCACTTCACGTAAAATACTTTTTCAATCAAATCATATGAAAAAAAAATAATTTAAAACTTTTATTTGATTCCGATTTTCAATTGGATTAGGAAATTGAAAAGTGGTCTCAAGTCTCAAATAATCTGATATTCTGTTCAATAGATTCCTGTCGTTTAATTTTAAGGACTCATAGGAACGGTATCTAAAAAAACACATAAACTTATCGATAAAAAGACAATTATTTTTCACTGAAGGAAAGGGAAGGGAAGAGAGAAAAACATTTTCATTCAAACCTTTAATTGAAAATCAAAGCAAACATTTCTTGTGAGGGAAACGACATATAAAAAGCAATTCCTCACAAAAACATTAATGCATTTGAAACGCAAGTAATTCACAGAAAGAAAGAAAATAAAAAGTAAACTACAGTTCCATTGAAGTGGTGGCTCAGAGCACAGGTCCGGGATTTTCACTGCGATTTGATAGTTGAGTATTGAGTGCACTTAGAAATCAAATAATAAATTGTTAGCCAAAAGTGTGTATAATATAAGAAGAAGAAGAGGAATGGTGTCCAACACTACATCCCATAACCAATGATTTAATGTTTGAGGAAAAAACATATTTTTCAGCACTCCTTCTGATGGCTGTGCGATAAAAACAAACACTACTACCGAGAGCTGAGGAAGAGATACAGAAATTTCAAGAACCTATTACTTATACGATTGGAGAACACCATATATTTTAGTCCTTAATTATCATCAAATGGTAATAATATTTTGCAGACAATAATAAATCTCAACAAATCTCTGGACGGACTCCGAAGACAAACAAATCTTCAGTTTTTTTCGACCAAAAATAAAACCCTAAGAAGTGGTGATTAATACACTATTGGCTCAGAATAATGAATGCTCTGAAAATACGAGGGAATGAGAGATGTTGTGCATCCCATTCCTGTGCACACAAACTATTCATCAGATTTTTTCTCTCTTTGAGACAAAACTCTTGAAAGTAATGCAAAAAATACTTTTTATGTGTTTAAGTGTCGATCGAATTAAAAGATAAGAATTAAGTGAAAGGAGAAAAATATTTTCAAACACATTATCACAAGAATATTAATAGCCATACCTCGGAGTCAATTGAAAATTCTTTAAGCACTGAGACCCCCCCTCCCCTATCCCTATCCCAAATACAAAGTATCAGTGAAATCAAGTGCTGAGCGAAATGTTGAAAAATACTTCAAAATTAATGAACGAAAATGTATTCAACACTTTGTTGTGAAATATCTTTTCGGAAGAAATTCTTAAAAAGTTTTTTCTCATAAAATAAGAGCAGATTTTCGATGAAAAGAAACCATTGATTGGAAAGAATTTAATCTCTCAAAGAGGTTACCAGAGCTGTAATTTTTCACTCAGAATAAGGGCCCATACCTTTCCCCTAAACAAAAATGGTTCCTTCATTCCAAACGTAATCTAGCCTGATCAATAAATAGGTCGTTATTTAAATCGACTTATTTGATCTTGCCTTCTGATAAATTTCTCTCTCTTGTGGAATCAAGAACGGGAAAGAATAATGAACTAGATTGTTTTGTAATTGAGACGATTGCAGCACTCTTTATGGTTATTGACTGAAAGGGAATAGACTTTTCCGAGAAATATAAGAAAAATTACTCCAAAACTACGGATCTATTGAGATATCAGATGACAACAACCCTCTCCTCTTCGCATATGAATCACAGGAACAGTTAATATCGAGTTCGCAATGAAGACAAAGGATGAGAGGAAAGGGATGTCTAGGGATGAGATGAGACGAAGAGAAGGAGAGGGGAGAGAGAGAGGACAGGGTTTACGGTCTATCTATTTAGTAATCGGAACGCATGACAACAACAGCACAACAATAGACTGAATGAGGCTTTTAGTGGAGAGAAGACAAGCGATCACTTGTCTTAAGAATAAGGAGTGAAGACCTCTCTCTTCTCCCATCCCTTTCCTCTTATTCATGGCTCGTGTTTTGACTGAAGAAACGCTTTATTTAAATGAAAACCAATTTTCATACAAAATATTTGCAAACACTTTAGTCTTAACACTAAAGTTGTGTTACGCTTTCGGGTCTTAAATCGTTGGGAACGAGTGCTGAGCAACAAAATTAACTCAACAGCACAGCATCTGTTCACCGTCACAGACGTATGCCATTCCCTCCGCACAGCACAGCCACAGCTCTTTGCTCCCAAACTGACTGTTTGTCTCTTTATTATGTCTGAACATATCGCACATCCATTGCATACCTAATAGACAGCAAACAATAGGTTTCACTGAAAATAACTGTATTTTTCTTCACTGAAACTTATATTCAATATTCCAGTCGTTTCCCAGCGCTGTCTCTCACTCTGTCTCTTAGTCTTTGAAGAGATTTCATCTCAAGACTCCCTTCAGTCCTATTCTGTCCTCAAAATAAGAGATAAAATATTATTTAATACAGACTTTGAAAAAAGCTTTAAGTCTTTTAAAAGTTCTCTCTCTCTCTCTCTCTCTCTCTCTCTCTCTCTCTCTCTCTCCGGCGCTAAGTCTCTGTTGTTTATAATTAGACTCAAAATTCAAAAGAAGTTTACATTTGAAGCTCAAAATACAAAAGTTTAAGAAAAATAATGAGTTTAAGAAAATCTCAAACAAAACATATTTTTGTAATCATTTTGAGTATTGAATGAAAATCACAAATGAATTAAAAGTGTGAAACAAATATTGATTTGAACTTTTTTGGCGACACTTTTGTGTTATATAAGAGAAATATATATATCTTTATATTTATTCTCAAGTGTTGTATAATAACAAAGATTTTTGATTACAATCAGACAATAGTTTTCTATTGAATTGTTTTTTTTCATAAGACTTTTCATATGATTTTCTTATGAAAAAATGTTTTCACTTTAAAATGAATACTGAATTGAAAGGAAACTGAATTTTATATCAAAAATATTATTTTCAAACAAAAAGTTTTCAGTCCTTTTCTTTGGACTGAATTCCTGTTTAAAAAAAAAAGTTAAGAAATAAAACATTTTTCTCAGAAAATATATAAACATAACTAAAGAGGAAAACAAATTGTCTTTCATTGGATTCTTTAGATTCAAAGACAAATACAATTGAAATATAAAAATACGAAAAAACTAAAACATTTTTTTCTCCGGTAATAAAATGCGTGAACAGGAATGCCTTTCGTCAAAATTCTTGTGCAAAAAAATCCTATCATTTATTCAGAGAAAATATTTTCAAACAAAAAAGTTTTTTTACTGCAAAAAGTCTATTAATAAACTCATTCTTCAAACATAATAATCAAATACAGAAACTCCAGAAAAAAAAGTTTCAAATAATAAACAAAATTCACAGAAAAATAATAAACTGAATGCAAAAAATAGTCATCTCTTCCAATAGATTCTTGCAAAACATAAATATCCTGAATATCATTCAGAGGACAGGCATTCGGTTTCGTGTTATTATTATTATTCATAAATCGGGTCCAAAACAAATAGAGATGGGATGTATGCCTATCCCTATCGATCAGAATAGAGTGAAAACAAATATTAAAAATAAAATACTTTTAATTTCAGTCATGACTTCAAACACGTATTGAGAAAATAGTCACCGATTTGAGGCTTAGCTTCAAAACAAGTCAAACAAAATCCGCTTTTAATATGAGTTTCAGATCTCAAACAAAAACAGATCTCATATTCATATCTGATTTGAAGCCATAATATTCGAGCACTTCCTCACATTCAGACACAATCCTGTGCTCTGGCAGTCATACCATTCGGATATCAAATAATCGTTTGTTTTTATTCAGAATTAACTGAAACTCAATTTTTTAAGCCCTGAGTCGTAGGGAATCATTAGTCGACTACCAATAAAATGAGTCAAAAATTTGTTTATTATATTCAATGGGAATACAAATCATCTGATTTTCAGTTCAAAAACTTAATGAGATTTTCTGTAATATCAATATATTATTCTGAGTTATTCTGAATGAAACTAATCGTCAAAATTGTTATTAAATTGAGTGAACGTCTGTTGAACTGCCGGTGCCCTCGATTTTGGTAGAGAGAGGACTGGGAGGAGAGGGAAAATATATAATACAAGAATTGAATTCACGATAAAAATTTGAAGAAAACTTTTCGTGTATTCAAACAATTTTATCAGTTATTTGTTTTGCGGAAAAGTCGAGTGCAATGGGAAAGGGAGGTCCAGAATATTCTTTATCGATGGGAAAGGTCTGTGTGTTTCCACTCATATATGTGTGAAAACCAACACATTTTGCACTTATTTCACACGAGTTATGAAAATATTAAACTTATATTTTTTTATCGCAAACCTTATGTTGACTGACATTATATCACAAGAAATTAAATGGGAATACAATCGAAACACCCATTTCTAGGTATACGTGGGATACCTATCCCTTGATTTCCGGACCAGAAAACTAACAAAACATATCAATCGAGAGCCGAAAACACCCGAAAAAAGTCTTATAATAAACATATTTGTCGGCAAAAACTCTGTTATATATATAACACAAAAATATTATTCAAATGAAAAGAAAAATAATTTATTTCTTTGTTTATAATATCGAGTGTTGACTGTAATACACATCCAATAGTAATGGTGTTTGTCTTTGTCTGTAATGTTTGAATTAGGGGCTGAATATCCCTGTGCTCTAACACATACACATCTACAACATTTTAGGTCTGATCCCAATTCTTGTCCATTGAATTGTATGCTGTGCTCAACACAAATACGGACATCTATTTCAGTGGATTTTTATTCCCATCTCTTTATTTGTATTGAGAACAGTGAATAAAAATGGGGATAAAAATTGTATACCTGTCCTCTCGCATACACATACAGTCAGTACACACAGAATACCAACTGACACATTAAGACCAAGAGCCAAATCTAGGTGAACAATAGCCGGGAATAAATTCAAAAGCGATTTTATGCTATCAAATGGTTTCTCACATTTGAAAACCTATTTTTTATTTATACAATGATTTGACTGAATATATGAATAGTATTCTCCCATTTCATAGATTTACTATAGATTCTAAGGGCGTATATCACATATCCTACCGATAATTATTGTATATAATTGTGTTTTAATATTTTGTTTTCAGTATATTTTGTTTTCAATTGACAGTTAAAAAGTGTATTTCATTTTCAAATATCTATTGTTTTCAAACATATGGCGAATAAAAGGCACAGAATTTGTTTCCCAAACGAAAGTTTTTTCAAACAAATTGTTTTAAAAACTATTTTGAGTTAAGAAAAAATTTTATGCAAAAAATAGTGTATTTTATATCAAATTTTATTCTTAAGGATAAAAATCTTTTCTCAAATGATTTAATATAATAATAATGTTTTTTCTTCAGCAGATTTTTGGGCTTAAATTTGGAGAAAATTTTTTTACTCTTCTCTTAACTCTTCCCTTAAAATGGTTTTCAACGAAAACTAAACTCAAAATTGATTTTTCCCTTCAAATCATTTTTCAGTGGAAAACTAAATTTGAATATAAAATTGCATTTTCTGTATATAACTGAAAGTGTTTGCGAAGAAAAAAATATATTTAATCTATCGATAGATTGCTTCGACTTTTTTCTTCAGTGAAAAACATTTAATACAAACAGAGATTTGAAGCAAAGCTTAAATCCAACGTAAGTTTCAAATCCAACGAAAAAAAGTACTGAAAAAAAATTTGGGCTAAACTTCATCTCAAATATAAGGATTGGAAATAAATTTTCATACAATCGTAAGGACATAGAAAAACAGAGAACAGCATAAAAAACAACGAAATCAGAGGAAAGACTGCAGAGAATCAGTAAATCTAAATAAAAAATAAAATAAAATAAAATTGAGTTTAGACTCAATTCTGTGCTCAAGAGATGTATTATATGTCAGGAGAAGGAGTTGGAGGTGGAGCTCAAAAATCAGATACAAAATAAGGCGAAAAGTTTTTTAATTAAAATAAATTCAAATTAATTTTTCAAACACTACTGAAAATTAATGTCTACTAAATATTTAACGAGAATATTTAACCTAGATCGAATTTTAACCTTGTTTACTTTTGCTTTACGATTCATCGGGTGATTTGTGATCACAATCTCTTTAAGACACAGACATAATGTTTAGACTGAGAGTTAGGTTTTCATTAAAAGCATTTTCTCATCGCTTTTCTGCCAAACATTTATTTGTTGTGTTTATTGGCAAACGTGTGCTGAAGTGCAGAGCCATGGGTCCAGAGCGCCGGACCCCCGAAAATCCCAAATAAATTGCTAAATAAACACATTTCTGATTGCAGTTTACAAAAACCCCTAAAACCTGATGTGCTGTGCAGTCAAGACGGTAGAGGCTGTGCTCAGGAAACTAAAGGACAGTATTTCTCATTCAGCAGCAGACTGTCCACTCGATTGGGCTCACCATCACATCTGCAGTTCTCTTATTACTAGTTCTCTATTCCCTGAGTTGGAGTTCAATCTCACAGTCAATAAATGAAAGCGAAATATAATTTAAGAGAAAAATATTAGAACCTATTCCTCCGGTATTGGGTTCAGAGGCGTAACCCAATCGCTGGTCAGTCACACAACACATACACAACAACCCGGAGCTCACAAAACAAAACAATAAACAAAAGGGACAGACATATAGTCAGACATTTGAATGAATGTTTGAGAGAGAGAGAGAGAGAGAGAGAGAGAGAGAACATCAATAAAATCGAGTACTAGAATGAGAGGACAGGGCATAGACACGAATGTTAGTAAAACTGCAATAATATAACGAAAAATAGTGATTCGTATGTAATATGAAAAACATATTGAATGAGAAAATCGATGAAATATTTAAGGATTTCGTTGTTTTGTTTGATATGTTTGTCTCTCTGTTCAGTCATAAGAAGATTAATGACATCCAAAAGACTCCAAACAAATAATAAAAAGCGATTTTCGTATTGAAATCATTTTTAGAACTAATGCTAAGAATACGGTATCTATCAGTCATTCATAAGAGAGAGAAGGAGAGGGAGGATAGGGTGCTATTGAACAGATGAAGAGATGACAAAAATTTTGTGATTCTCTTATCATTACAATAGAGTTGAAACGTACGGAACAAACAGTTTTTTCTATTGAAAATGACTCTATTTTTTTTGTCGACAAAAAAATGGGAAAACTATTCAAACAAATTGAGAAACGATGAGAAAGACTACAGAAAATCCTTTTGTAGTAATTCTTCTCATTTTCTTTGCAAATGATTTACTAATGAAAGACTCCAAACGAAGACACAAACTATACATACATTTTAAGTGAGTCTTAGCTCTCAATTCAAATGAGAGAATCCTTTCATTATTCTGTGCGAAAGTCGAGGAACTGTAAGAAAGAGAGAGAAAAAAAGTTTGTTATGAAAAGAGTCACAAAATTTAGTCTAAAAAATGCATTCATTGCACAAAAAAATAGGATTTCTTTCAATCGAGAGAATCATCGGATCTCCAAAAGTGATGCAAAAAAATACAAATCAAATGAAATAAACTTTTTTTTCTCCGAAAACACAGGAATTGATGGCAAAGAAAAATCTTATTCTTCAGCACAGAATAAAATGTGCGGAAAATGTGAGACAAAAACTGTATTACAGAATAACAATGAATCCAAATGAATGATCTGTTTTCAAATACTACATACATTTGACAGCCATTCCACTCATTCCTAGAAACTTATTCTGTGCGGAGAATTCCGCCACTAAATAGCCTTTTCCAGTCCTCTCTCTCTTAGAAAATGATTGCTCTGGTATTGGAAACTGCGGACAAATATTCTGTTTATTCCCCTAAAAGTAATATCGGAGTCACATCTGCACAAACAGTTTCTCAGTGCACACCATAACACCCAGTGTTCAGACGTAAAGACAAAAAGAGAGACGAATTGGTCTACAATTTGAAGACTGGGAGACATTGAGTGGAATAATATAGAAATTGATTCAAAGTTAAGGACAGTCTTCTCTTTTCGTTAGAAAAAGTGAGGTCTGAGTTGGGAATCAGATCTTCAGACACGAGAGGAGAGGGAGACGTGTAATAAGAGGGGAAAACCCTAAAGAGATGGAAGAATACAAAGAAATAATTCACACGAAAAACACTACTAAACAAAAGGCAGTCATTGTTTGGGATCAGAATTAAGTGAACACTAGTTCTCTCTCTCTCTCTCTCTCTCTCTCTCGCGTTGATATCTCAGACGACAATCGCTCGGCACTCGTCTGTTCGCAAATGACTGACTACTGGTTCAATAGGTTTGGGTTTAAGGTTAACACTGTTTTTGTTGAAACAGAAAAACCGTTTTTCTATTCTGTTCTCAATTCTGTGCTCCACTTCAGACTCTCTCTCTCTGTTCAGTCATTTCTTCTCATTTTCGTCGATCAAAATGACGATAAAATTAGAGCAATGGCTGAGCGATTGCTACGGAGAACGGGGAACGACAACTCCGTTATAATGAGTGTCTTCACACATATGTCTGCCCACAAATGGAAAGACTATTTTTTTTCTTCTTCTGGTGATTGGATTTATGGCAAAACCCTCTGTTCTTAGACACACACGTTATCAACATTTCTCTGGAGGGATGAGTGGGAGCTCTTCCCAAAGCACCCCCATATCAGAGGCAATGGACTGAAAAATATTTGTTTTTTTCTCGAAAGAAATAAATACATAAAAAATTATTACACTTTTTATGTGTATTTCCCTTCTGTGTGAGAGGACAGGGATGGCAGAGAAACAGAGAAATTTGTGTCAATTTATTCAGTGATCGATTCAAAATTGAAGGGAAAGCCCTCAAAAGTTTTTTTGGTGTGGATTATATTCAGAGCTATATTTGGTTCAGTCGTTTGACTGACAGCTCAAGACTTTTGCTGTAATACTATCGCAAAGAGTGTTGTAATCAATAGCTTTTGGATATAATAAAGAGGAAAACCTCAGCCCATAAGACAGGGCTCTGAGCTCTGGCTCTTCATCGCACACATAGTTTTCAGTTAAAATTAATTAATGTCCGAAACAGTACTCAAATGAGTCTCGCTTTGAAAAGAGGAGAGACAGGCACTCGAGTGATAGAGTGCCTAAACTCCAGGCAATTTATAGATGAAAATTGTGTTCAAAAATAATTTTCCTGAAACTGAAACCCAATACACAGTACACACACACAAAGAGAGACTCCAAGCGTTGGGCCCCCACTTCACAGTCCAAAGACAATATCAAAAACTGTTAATTACGTTAACAGACATTAGTTTTCTTAAGGGAACAGCCATTTAGTCGAGAGGTTTGTCCAAAAACAATCATATGTTTGGATGGATTAGTTGGGAGTCGACTCATCTGTTAAGTCAAAACCTGAACCCAATTATAATGAATACCGAAATTAATATCAAATTTTTTTTATAGACCAGAATATAATGAAAACACATTAATATTAGGCCTAAAGTCATATGAATTTTGTTAATCAATATTTTCTTCATAGAAGAGGGGTATCAGACATCAGACACACCATAACTCTCTCTGCAAAACATTGTCTGTAAGGATAATAAACGCCTGAACTCTAAGCCCTCTCTCCTCCTAATGAACTGTATTTCCAAATGTTTTGATTATAAATATGTTATTTAATCGCAAACATAGAGTCAAAGAGATTGTGATTTTGTTCACTCAAAGAGATGGCTATCCATTGGGTTCGGCACTCGTTTTGAGTCAAAGAGAATTTTATTAATAATAATAATATTTTTTTGGGTTCACTACTTATTTATAGCACAGAATAAGTCCTGTCTTTTCAGTTGAGTGGAGAGAAAATGCTTAATAATGATGAAAAGCCAAAATACATTTGAGGGCTGTCCTCTCTCTTGCCTAATAATGTCTGAGCACTGGTAGGGGTCAGGGTTAGTGAACGAGTGAGCTGGGAGAATGATTGTGCTAGATTTAGCTCTAAAAACAAAATGTGTCGGAACATAATTTTTAATTAATTAAAAAAAGTTTTTCATATTTTTATTTTTCGACTGAATTATGAATTTCAAAGATTTTGCCAAAAAATTTTGACTTCAAATTGATTTTAGAGAAAATCTTTTTTTTTTTTGAAATTCTGTGCGATTTTTAGCTCTCATAGAAAAATAATTAATTGACTCAAATTAATCATCGATGAATTTGAAAAATTAATCCTGATCTTTTAGTAGCCTAGCAGAACGGGAAGGCTATTTAAAACTCAGTGGAAATCCTCATAATTTTTAGCCGAAAAAAAATATTAATTTCAGTCATAACTCAAAACATAAAATTTGAAACAATTTTTAGAAAACCATTTCTTTAACACAAATTGAAATTTCAGAGAAAAAAAAGATAAATATTCAGAAAAGTTCAATAAATTAGGAGAAAAATCAGCAAAAAAATAAAACTCAACCGAAACAACTGATTGTCGGCTCAATAATAATCTGGTTATCAATAAATTTCAAGTCATTATATGATTGACTCTTCCCTTCTCTGGGAATCATATCTCAAAAAAGTCACTCAATATTATAACTCAGATATAGTTTATGACATGAATTGAGTTCAAAGTCAGGCCCCCAATAGTCTGTAGCCATTGATAGCCAGTCAAAGAGGGGGGGAACACCACTAATAGACAAAAACCATAACATAAAGTCTATCCCTCCATAACTCTGGTATCCCATTAATGTTTAGCCTTAGCAATGAACCTGAACTTCCAGAGCACAGGGCTTTTTGGGATAATGTTTTTTTTTCGTATATCACACCCAATGCTGAGCAAGAGCCTAGTGTGCTGTTCACTTTAAGAAAGTAGAGGAACACCATAACTATTCCACTGATGATTGTATACAAGCATTTCTTGTTCAACATTTCATTTATTATCTATTCTGAGCTGTCATTCAAAACACTGCTCAACGTTTGCGCAATGATTTAGAGAGAGTGTCCGTCCGCTCCCATATGGACCTGGATATTGAGAACCCGGCGCTTTCATAACTTAAGAAGAAACTGAATATATTGGACAGCATTTTGTAGTAGAGCTGAAACTTTTTTTTCTCGTATAATATTTATGGCCATTAACTCAATGGACAGCCACAACAGCGCGTGAGATAGGCTGTGCTCGAATGCCAGAGAATGCACCTGCACTCAGGGGACCGGCATAACTCATTACACACTGGGATATCATAAAAATATTATATAATTCAGAGAAAAGGAAGGGACGGATAGGAACTGTGTTTAACACACAAAACCAATTCTCTGAACGAAAAAAAATTGCTTTCAATTCAAACAAAAAAATTATTACTCTTTTTGTTATAATTAAGTCACAAATCATTTCTGACATTTGGACTGAACTCATGAGGAGTTCCCCAAAAACAAAAAAATTCTGTATTTTTTAGCATAAGTTTTGTTTTTCTGGTTATAAACAAAAACTTTTTTTAAGACTTTTTTTACTCAGAATTCAGTGAAAAAAAGGTTTTCAAACAAATTATGAGAAAATCACTTTTAATAGCGTTTAATAACAGAGTGTTTAGTATTGAGAAACATAAAAGTCGTGTCCCGAGAGCCGGACTCTAAGATTAAGTTTATGAGAAAAATACTTTCGGAGGCATACCTTTCCTCAGGACCCTTGACTTTCACACAAAACCAAACGTTGAAAATAATTAACTGACGAACGAAACAATCATTTCGTTGAAGAAAAACAAAACTAATTCATAAAAATTCAGTCAAAACACAAATTATAGTAAAAATATCCGTAAAATAATAGTTAAGTCCAAATTGTTTTACAACACAACCAGCTCTTCGATAGCTGTGTGAGCACACCGTAGGGCACACCATAAACAGTCTAAACAACGAGAGAAAAAATACTACTCATATCGCACAGACATCCACTCAAAGAAAAGCCACACAAAACCATAAACTGCAGACGCCTTCAGGTGTTCGCACGTTCTCTGAGAGTACAGACTCGAGTCGAGAGCTCAGCACAAAAAAAACACACACTCTTTAAGTGATGTGGTGTGCGATCAACGATAGCAATGAGAGGAGAGGGAGAAGAAAAAGAAGAGACTCTTTAAGAAAAAGTCTTTTTACGGCACAACCCCTGAAGGCAGGCGATAGTGATATACCTCATCCGCCGGCTCTTGTGTTAGTGCCGGTCCTCATGTGTGTGGGGGTGTAGTGGGTTTGAGGTCACGATTGCGGGCGGACTCGCCATTAAATATCCCATTGAATGGACAATCGCGAGCAGAGTCGTGACCAGACAACTGATGAGGTCTGCACTTTCCCTTCTTGAGGGGGTCATCACGTGTTTGCCCCCCTCTTTCCCTCTCCCATTGCCTGAGCACACAGTCGTTAAGTATACCCTATTTTCAGTTCATTAGTCAAGTGATAGAATCATTTAATTTTGTTTTTGATTTTAATGTAAACAAAAAATTAATAGAAATCTCCGAATCTTTCCATTGATTTCACTAATGATGTGAACAAAAAAAATTTTTAGACTTTTTGTTTGCATTCGGTTTTCAATTCATTTTCATTGGATTTGGTCTCAAAATACTGACTTATTTTTCCTCGACTAAAATCTTGGGATCAGTTTTCAATTTTCTATTGGATTTCAATTTTAAATTAGTTTCGTTTGAAATTTCAAACCATTTTGTGCTTGTTATTTGTGAAAAATAAGCTCGTGGTTAAATTGACTGCAGGAACATTTTCCCAGAATTTCTTTCGCCTCAATATTTCACGAGATTTTTATGAATGAATTTTTAGATAAAAAAAATTTTATAAAACAAAATACTATTCAAAAGGAAATCACGATTTGATTAATAAAACAAAAAATGATTTTTAGACCAAAAAACTCTTATTTTAATGAAATTCAGTGGAAATTCACGAATTATTTCATTTAAAAAAAACTTAATAAATGATCAAAACTTTTATCAAAATAATAGAAAAGGTATTTCTCTCAGAGATTAGTATCAAATAATTGGGAAAATAAGTGAAGAAATCTCGACTCAAATGGCATTAAATATTCAGACGGAAACCAATTTCACCAAAAGATTTACACAAAGATTTCGTTGGGGGTCTAACTCTCACTCTCTTCATCATCCGCACAGAATAACGTCTGAACCTCTGAATAACGTACTCTACCGTAGATTTTCATTATTTCAATCTCTGGGCCAACACTTAGAGAGCACTTGAAAACTGACAAAAACTTTTCACTTCAAACGAAATACGAGAAGAAAAGACGCGGAGAGAGAGAGAGAGAGAGAGAGAGAGAGACCAAAAGAAAACATCTCATAAATAGTGCACACACTTCAACGGGGGAAGACATGCAGAGCTCCGGAGCTTAAGAAATATTCATTCAATACTATTAAAAGACTTTAAGAGAGAGTATAAGTTTGGCTCAATTTTAGAGAATTTTTTTTTCAAAAATTTCTTTTCATTATTGTATTAAACAGTCTTTTAAATAAAGATAAAGTGTTTCCATACTTTCCATTCAAATATTAAAATGCCTGAATAATTCAGGAACCATGGGGTGAATAACCAGGGGTGACATCACTTTTTGTGAATGAATTTGCAAGTTTTCATTGATTTGAGCTTGGTTATTCAAAAGCCAATTTATTCAAAAGACAGGGGAATATAAAAATTCCTGAAAAACATTTTGCAATCGAAAGCAATTCGGATATAAATAATTCAAAATATAGTTTATATCTGTTTAATGTCGGCTCTGATTGTGATAAACGACTGTTAATACTCTCGAAATTTTTTTTTGGTAATACCTGAGCCCTGAGTCCTTTCCTCAGACAAGAGTTGTTTTTGAAAGTCAGAAAGTAATTTGTTTTTTAGATTTTAGTTAAAAATAATTTTCAGCTAAACATCGATTATAAGACTCGAAGACTAATCGAAGTATTAAATTGTTTTTCGAGAGAAAAAAAATAAAAAACAAAAACCAATCAATCATTTGATAGAAAATGAAATTTTGTTTCTCATTATTCAATGGCTTTTGAGAACAGAATTACTGACAAATAAATAGTCTATTAATACATAGACTCCAGACTTTTTGTGAACACATTTTCTGATATCAAAACTAATTTCACTAAAAAATTATATTAAACTCAATTCCAAAGGCTATGAGAGCACCGGTAGACTGTGAAGGGGAAAGTGCAGAGCACAGCATAAAATGCTTTTTCGAATCAATGCATAAATAATATAACGGGTGTGTAGTCCAGAGCCCAGTGTTTTGTTACCCAGTGATGGCCTTCAGGCTAAAGGGCTTTTCATACAAAACCATATAATACTGTGTTTATGGCACAGAATGATAGCTCAGAATAAGGCAACGCAGAGAAGAACAGCACATAAAACGCTATTCATTCAAAAAATATATTGAAGATTGAGCTGAACTGCACGCGAGAAATATTGTTGCTCTCAGAGCACAGCACAAGGGGGAGGGATAGGCAGCAGTCAACAGAGATAAAGACCAAGAGTATATGTTGGCTGCTTTTGTGTCAATTCAGGCAAAAGTATGAACGATAAGCAAGCACAATCGATACATGAGAATTGGCTAATTCATTGGAAATTTCAATGTTATCATGGTGGAAATCAATGGTTAACACCAGCCCTGTCTATACCCACTTCCACATCAAAATGATATCTGATATATAAAATAGCGCACAGAATATGAGAGTCGCACACAAATCGTAAGTCATTTAGATTTTGAGCAAAGATTTGCAATTTTTGAGGGGAAAGACATACAACTCAAATACTCAACCGGGTTATGGATAGCCACTAAAATCCATACCGTATTCATAGCCTGTATTCTGAGCGTACGGAAACACGATTTGGACTTTACTTCAATTCAAAGCCATTGAGTCATTAGAAGCAAAGTTCCGGTTATAAGGCCCTGACATAAAGCACTGGTATTCAACTTGTGCTGAATTAATAGCACTGGTATTCTGTTGATGCTGTCCAACGTTTGAGTGCTGTGCGTTTTGTTTCGCAGCCATTATTACGAATCCTGTGCTCAACACATATATTGTAAATCAAGAAATCAAAACACAGAATAACATCTAAAATAGTGGCAGAAGTGTAGTTCCCTCTACTCTTCAGCCAAAAAGGAGTGGAAATTGAAGTCATCGACTATTAAGGAGAGGAATGAGTCGAGAAAAATAGTAGATCCAGTGCTGAGATTGCATATCATTTTGCGATACATGAGAACAACGCTAATCAATAGGCAACACATCCATGTGCTAAGGGATGGCTAGCGTTTCCTCTTTGCCAGAGGAGGATAACAGAGAGATAGAGAGTATTCGCTCCTAAGGCTGTGCTGTTGCTCTGCCATCAAAACACAGTCCAATCGATTTGATGGGAAAAAGAGTATTGAATTTTGCGATGAATTTTGTGTCGATTTTAATCAGAATAAGAGGTCTCTCTCTCTCTCTCTCTCTCTCTCTCTCTCTCTCTCTCTCTCTCTCTCTCTCTCTCTCTCTTCGGTTTAATTTTAGAAGAAAACGTAAAAATCGATTTTGAAATCATATCTGAAAACGTCTTTTTGCTTATACTGTATATAAATATTCATTTATTATTAATATTACTTTTTTGATGCATTAGTTTAAAGCAAAAAACTTTGGATGGATTTTAATGACACAAATACTGAAGTTTATTATCAATATTTCATATTATGTTTCTTCAGAAGAATTTTATTTTAAGTAAAAACAAAAATTTTTTTTTTGATATCATTTTACAAAAGCATTTCATTAATGAAAAGATTTCTTTCAGCCATTCATTCAATTCATAGACTGAAGGGACAGACGATTAGATCAACTGTTGATCGAAATGATAGACAAAAAAGACACAAAACGACAGCAAAATAGAAGAGAAAAACCATTTAATGAAAAAAACGAGAAAAACAATTGTCTTTTTGAGAGCCGATTGTAATAACAAGAAAATCTGAAAATCAATGCAAAAACTAATTATATTTTTTCTTTCAATTGTCTCTTAAAAAACACAAAACAAAAGATGGCTTTCCTTTTGATGGAAGGGAAAGACATTAAGACATTTTCAACGACTGTCTAAACCAAAAAACAACTGGATATTAGAGTCGAGCAAAAAATTCAATTCTCCATTAAACTGATTGCAGTCGTTTTTGTGGAAAATCAAAATTGAGGTCCAATTTATAATTTTGGGGAAAATTTTTTCTAATGAACCAAAAAAACTTGTATTCCGTTTCCAACAGATTTACTTCAGATTAAAACTATATTAAAATAGACATAAATTGTATCAAAAAATATATTGTCTCTCATCTGAGATATGACTATAAAAAAAACTCCGGAGGAAATAGCCTTCCGATTACCAACAGAATCGATAGCATAGCTCCCCGAAGGCTGTGCCGATAATGTCGAGTCTAATCACGTCTATTACGTATACTCTCTTATGAAAAGTTTAATTCTGTGCCCAATATATGAGTTGAAAGGCTCCGGAAAATATCGATTTGAAAGACAAGAGAATCAAATCTTTTCATTCAAGTCCTTTGACTTCAAATTATTTGAATAATTTTCATATATTTCTTCGTTTAACAAAAAAAAGGACAGAATATTCTGTTCTCCAAATAAATTGATTCCTCTTTTAATATAAAGGAATAGATTTCAGACAATATTTCAGAAGAAAATTTTTGTTGAACACGAAAATCAATACAAGATTTGTATGAATTCTGTAGGAATTGCTGTCAGACCAGAGCTGTCCAAAGGTTGGGGGAGAGTGAGAGGGATATGAAGTCTAATCAACTCAAATAATATTCTGTTCACTTATATCCCCTGTTCTCCAGGAAAACAGTATTATTGTCTAAATTGAGTTCATTTCGGATTGAATTCCACTCAAATTCATAATTCAATACTAAATTCAATACCCATTCCCTTCTGTTTGAGAATATTCTGTATATTCTTCTGAAGAGATTTGATGAGAGGTATGTCTCTCTCACGAGAGGGAGAGGAGAGTGAATCCAATTTAGCAGAAAATAAAAGTTTTTTTAAAAAATAAAAACTATATTTCATTTTGTATACGAAATCCATATTTTCATTCTTAACTTTAAAGACGTTTTAGATTTTTATATAAAATTTTGGCCTCAAAAATGAATTCACGTTTTGTTTGATTTTTTCAAAACACTTCCCAATACTTGTAATAACCTTTTTTTGTTCATACCTTGGGTTCAATACCTCGGATATAATGGGAAATCAACAGAAGAATGAATTTGTTTTCCAGTTTTTATTTTTCGTCAATGTTTTACATGAACTCAAAAATTTCTATCAAAAAAATTGCTTTTCATATGACACACACCCGTCCGTTATCTATGAAATTGTTTTGCTATAAACTATTTCTTACAGAAGAGGAAAGCCTTCCTCTTAGTAGAGTAGAGGAAGAAATTTATTGAATATATTTCTGACTGAGAATTGCATTAAGTTTTATATATCAGTGGAAAATATGAAACCAATATTTTGTAGGCCTTTCCCCCACAAAAACCATTCCCTCTCAGAGTTAATACACAAAAAACATAGTCAAAGAGGAAAGAGAGGGAAGACTCTCTTCATCTCATATTTTGTTTAAAAGAAACAAAAATTTCATTTTTCGGATATAAAGGAAGAAAAAAAAGTTTATATAAATTCCAGTTATTCTATAAGTATATCAAAAATATATGTAATTTTGTACTCAAGTAAAAAAAAATTCATCGATTTTTCGGTAAATTATATGAAAAAAAAACTTTTCTTGAGTTTAGAGAATAGGAAACAAAATAATGACATAAAATACAGTTTTTGATAACAAATGGTACTATTTTTAGGCCTCAGAATTACAGGACTTTTTATAAAAATAAATTAAAATTTTTATTGAATTCAAATTCATTGAAATGATTTGTACCCAAAAAACGAGAGAAACATTTTTTTTCTTCAATGAATCGCAAGAAATACTATTAATCTTAATAACAATAAAAGTCAATAAAAAAAAGTTTTATTTTTTTCTCGTATTCTTAGCAAACAATTCATAACATTTTTTTTATATTTCATTTCAATTCTTCGCTAAAAATTTGGATTCAATTCAAACTCTAAAGTAATTGAAGAGAAATACTATTCAAACAATTTTTTACTTCAGAGGAAATACTAAACAAACATTAAATTAGATATAATTCATGAAATAAATTATCACTTCCTTTGAAAAAAAGATAATTGATATAAGAGTTGAGAAGAAAAGATAGTTTTCATACGAAATATGTGTCAATAGATT
This sequence comes from Tectocepheus velatus, assembly GCA_034700625.1. Classification (NCBI taxonomy): domain Eukaryota; kingdom Metazoa; phylum Arthropoda; class Arachnida; order Sarcoptiformes; family Tectocepheidae; genus Tectocepheus; species Tectocepheus velatus. Next base: position 34,910 of record JAQIXV010000221.1, read on the forward strand.
CAGAGCTGATCTCAAAAAAAACTTTTCTATTGTATTGAGAAATGGCTTTCAATACAATTCAGATAAGACTCGCATTTAATTAACCAAATTATGTTTATTTATCACTCCTTCCCCTTCGATCCCATTCTTCCCAATGAATTAATGGAAAGCCTCTCATCTATCGATGGCATCGCTTTTCTGTTTTTGTCGGTCAGACATACACTAAAAACACACAAATCTATTACAAAAACAACAAAAACTGAAACAATGGATAACTGTTTGAGTCTGAAGACCCAAATCCTATCGACAAATGAGTTAATCAACAGTTCATAAGAACCAGAAGAATATATTCTTCAGATGTCTATTGGAGAGTCACTTCCCGTTCAATTGAAAATTCAATTACAATACCGAAAGAGAAAAATGAATAAATCTATTGAAGAAAGAGATAAACGAATTTCCAGTCAATTATTATTGAATATAAATACGAGAATTAATTTAATCCATCAAAACCTGTGCTCTCTCTCTATGTATGTGTCAGCCCCTACCACACATCCAAACGCACAGAATCTAATATAATTGAAAATATAATCTAATATTGAAATATATTGTTCTTATTATATACGATAATAACGATTATTATTATTACTATTCATATACTATTAGTATTGAATGGTGGGTATAGTCACGCGATTCAGACTTTTAGCGTTAAAACTATTTGTTCCGAGAAATGAAAAAAAAATTTCAAATTACCCCGAATTTAGTGTTCATACAGTTATTCATCTCTTTTTTTCGTTACACAAAACATATGACTATTTCACTGAAGTATTAAAATAAAAGCCTTTTTTCCCATTCATTGCAGCCATTAATCAGAGAAAACAATGAATAGATTGCTATAAAAGTCTATAAAATGTTTATAAATATTCTTCAATACAATTATGTAATAAATTTTTACATTCGTTTCAATAGATTTTTATGGCTGTGTTTCCAACCCCTCTCTAAAGCACCCGAACTACTACTTGATTGGGAGGCCATAGCTTTCAACTGCAACTCATAAATTCATTTTGAAAATCATTGAAATCAGTCATAATTTCCGGTCGTTTTCAGTGAGTCATCCCATTCTATGGTCGGCACAGAATAACCACCGAATTTCCCGTTTGAATATGAAATCAAATAAATTTAAATAAAATACATTTTCTCTCAATTCATAGGAATTGTCGGACAGAATATGTCAGATACCGGTGCAGTCATATACCGGTTCCCAAACAGAAAAGTCAAAGAAAACCATTTCATCGATTAATTTAAATCTAAACTTCCGTTTAATTTCAGGAAACTATTTTCAATTGTAAAACATATTTGTAAAATCAAATCCCTAGCAATTCTTTAGTTCCCTAGCTCATCAACAATCAAATAATCAATTACAATTTATTATGTTAGAGGAACCGCCCTTTAAAACCATAATTAACTGAATTATATTTGAATTATACTTTTTCTCACTATTCATAGGATTTGTTTGCTTTAGAATTGAATATAAAATTGAATTTTTTTTATTCAATTCAAGTCATCATTCAATTCATTATTCAATTGACAGACGCTTTGCTCAAAAAATACGATAATCAGGTCAATAGCCAAGGTATTCAACCGTGATAGATTCGATTTTGATGGAAATTTTACAATGAGCATGATCGATTTTTCGTTGTACGTTAGATTCTCTGCGACAGATACATACATGTAATAAAATTTTTCGTGGTAGCTCAATTGAATTATTTAGGTTAATTATAATAAGGTTAGTTATACCTTGGTGATTCGTGCGTTGATAATTCATATTTAAACGTAAATATGAATTGAGTTAAAGACATTTTTATGTGTTTTTCAAAACATAATTTTAATACCAATTTAACGCAAAAACACACGAAATATATTCTGAACTCAAACTCAAGTATTCTTTGAACTCATTTTGAATAATAAAAATTTTTTTGTGTATATTATGTGTAAACAAAATAAACACTGAATTTAATTATTTAATGAATTTCTTCTGAATTTAATGAAAATATTTTTTGAATTATTTTTCAAATTTGTCTGAAAATTATTTTTAGTCTTTTTTTTTAAAGCAATTAATATTTGAGAAGAAATTTGAATAAAATCCAAATTAAATACTAAATAATACTCTGCTCTGGAATAACAGAATTTAGATACAATTTCCTCTGTCTGTGTGAACACCCCTTCCAACACCAGAAAGAGGACAGACATCCCATTTTGTCTGCTATTCTGAGCGATAATTACCAGACAACAGGAAAAACAACACTAAATACAGACAACACTAATAGATAATAGACGTAAACAACAAAAACATATTTGAATTTTAAACTTTCGTTTCGTTATTTAATTACTTAATTCACAGTTAGATATGAAATGAGAGTAATCTCTGAATTAATTCCGAAAATGTATTTCCATTTGTATTACATTCAGTAGTCATACAAAAGCATTAATTTCAGCCACAAATGAATTACTCGTCTCTCTCTCTCTCTCTCTCTCTCTCTCTCTCTCCTCCCTCCCTCTCTCATCTATTAGTCCTCTATTTGCTCGGCTCTTTTAGCTATTGATATGAGCAGTAATCATATCATTAGTTTATACACACATTTCGGAGTAAATTATGTGCAGATCTATGGCTACCAATAAATAATCAACAAAATTGTGAACTAAACTGATATCCACTGCACTATTTGGCACTGTTTTCAACCAACAGTTTTATTTTGCCTACAATTTGGGCACAGAATTCGGGTAATAATAGTAGAAATCGATATTCACTTCGACTGTATATATAACCCAATAAATAGAGGCGAGAGAGAGAGAGAGAGAGAGAGAGAGAGAGAGAGAGAGAGTCTCGAATTTTCTTCACTCGTATTATATAATAGTGTTTTGCCTTCAAATATATGACAAGAAAATCAATATTTTTCGTATTCAACGCCAAATCAGATTAAAGATTTATATGAGATTACAGGCAAAGTGTGAGTGAAATATCGATATTAATATTGAAATGGATATCAGATTCACTACTATTCCCTCTCCTTCTTCTTTCCACTCACTCTCCGAAGGAATCAATAGATAAATAAAAATAAAAATAAATTCTTTGAATTCCTTTTCCTTAAAAAACAAATTCTATGTCTTTTCGGACACAGAATCTGATGAACAGAATATTCATTGAATTAATCAATAGATAATAATCGAGCAGATTTTCATCATAGACCCAGGGGTAATTAATTTAACTGATGCGGGTCATTATAATTAGAGTGTGTGTACGCCTGCTATTTGTCATACGAGAAGGTGTGGGCGTCGGTTGGGGTCAACAAAATGTTTTTATCACAAAAAGGCAAACATTAGTTATCTGCGAACCCCTCCTAAGATTGACGGGAAAAAACTAGCTAGATAATGAGAATTGCTCATTTCATCAAGCAAACAGGAAATCATAAACGACAGGATAAGACCCCACTAAAAATCGATGGGAAAGCCATAACACTCTCAGATGAATATCAATTCTGAGGCCAAGAATTGGCAACAAATATGGAAGAGTAGAGCAAAAATATAGAACTAATATCAAGATTAAATACGCACATAAATGCTCTTGGTAATGATAATGGCAATTCATAAGTGGCAGTTCCCTAATGACGAGGCCTATGAAAAAGTAAAACACACAACACATCCAACAAATGGTTTTTATCCTAACCCTAAAAACCAGTGCAAACAAAAAACAGTGAGTGTCTTATCATTACATAACTCTCTTAGAGTATAGAGATTTATTGGGGATACGACTGCACCGGGTATTAAAAAAACTGCACAGAATTTAGTGTTTGTTTGGGACTCGACTCTAATGTTTTGAGAAACAGAATAATTATGTCATAAAAAAAAGACAACAATTGTTTTCAACACATCGTTAATAGGAATACCCGACAGTCCTGTGCTGTGCTATTCTGTTCTGTTGTTGTTATGACAGTAAAAATTGTTACACAAATTAGGGGAAAGGGAGTCAATGACAACAAACTTGCAGAAACTTTTTCTTTATGACTGAATTTCCGTTGAAATACACGACTTTTTTTGTAAGTAAAGTCATTTTTCATAACATAAATACTGAATAAAACCTTTTTATTCATTCACTCAAAAAAATTGGAGAACAGAATATATTCCGTTTTTTACCAAAGAATTACAGAATATATTCTGTTCTCAAGATTTTTGAAAAACATTTCAAAAGCTTTTCTATTGATATAAACATTGAATTATAGACTGAAAGCTGACTTTAAATGAGAATAAATAACATGAAATGTCTCATTGAAAAACATTTTAGTCTATAATCTTGCAAAAAAAAGTCAGACCTCATTCTGGAAGCGAAAAACCGGGAAACGAATGGAAAAATAAATTCAAATAATTTTTTTTGAAATCAAATAATTTATTTATTATTAGATTTTTGTTTTTGTTTTGATTTTAAAGTGAATCATAAGACAAGACAAGGAAAGGGAGGGAACCGGCTATCAAAGAGACTTTTATGTGTTTTGTTTTTCATCAAAAAGTCTTCATTACTTTTGAGGAAAATTTAATGAAAAGGGATATGTCTATTAGAAAATGAGAGCACAGAATAAACTTATGAAAAACAATTTGGAAAGCCTTCAAACAAAAAATAATTATGAATAATATTCTGAGCAAAATATTCAGTGAATAATGTCATCTCTCTTCTGTAAAAAAAAATTTGTGCAAAAATTTTAAGCACAGAATAAAAGAGAGACAAGAATTGAATACCAGAGCTCTAAAAGTCTGAGCAAATAATCATTTTTCAAAATCTAAAAACTCTTTTCAAAAGACATTCAAAAAACTCATTGATTTTAATCATAAGAAAAAAGTGAAGACTTTTTAAAATAAAAAAAACAAAAATCACTTCTCTTTCTATTCATTGAATTCATAAGAAGTTTGAAGAAAATTAAGGACTTCTTCACTAAAAACGGTTCCAAAGAATTAAGACATTCAGTGATTAATGGAAAGTAAGGAAAAGAGGACAGACTTCGTGTTCAGGACTCAGAATAAGTTTGTTTTTTCTTCAGACGAAAGTTAAAACTGAAATATATATCGAAAGCAATAAAAATGGTTTTGAAAAATATTTTATCTCTAAAACAGAAATATGTGAAAGCATTTAGTCTTTGAGTGAATTAAAGAAAAATAAAATAAATTTAAATCAAGTGTTGATAGTCAGGAAATATTCTTCAATAAATCTGAGCCTGATCAATTTGTAAAGTCACGTAGAAATAGGTTCTGACATAAATTGCTTTGAAAAATATTGAAACAAAATACTCGTCAATAGGTTTTTGAAAAGCAATGAAAATAAAACCAAAAAATAATTTTTTAATTGAATAACAGATTTCTGTTTAAGAAATGTTTGAAATTTTATTTCAGATATTATTCATTCGAGCAAAAAATCCTTCGAAAACACAGCCCTTTGATAGAGGGCTGACATCCCTTTACTTGCATTAAATATATGATGAAAATATTGAAAAACTAAACAAAAAACTAAAAACTATTAATTGAATTAATCATATGAAGGGCTGACAGAAAAGTAAAAGTAGAAAAAAAATCACTGAAAAAATGCCATCAATTTTGAACACAAATTGATAGCAAAATATATCATAATTTCTGATTAAATGCATTTAACGTCAATTTATTTTTATTTTTTAATAAAATCATAAGTAAAAAGTTTTTCAAAAACAAAACCATAACTAAAAAGTATTCAAATATAACACAAAAAGCATAACACAATTGAGATCAAAAAAAATTCCTTGCTCATAAATGTCATGAAAATCAAATTAAGACCATTTCCTGATTAATTGAATTCCTTATGAAAAGCAAAGGACTGGGAATTAATTACAATAAAGAAAAACATAAAATACATTAAAATAATCGCAACGTAAGAGAAAATCACATGAATTAAGTGATTCATGCAAAACAAGAAACCACTACCAGAGTTGGTCACCAGCGGGGGGTAAACCAATAGTAAATCTTTGTATAGTAAACCAGTTAATTTAGGTAAGGAACTAGATCAATGTGGTCTATAAAAAACAAGTGATTTATCCTTGATCATTAAACATTGTTGGTATGAATGAACTTTGAATTTAGGTATCACTGAGTTCTATACCCGAGGTCTCTCTCTACCCATCGCTGACAGGAATAAGAAATATGAGTTTCAAACTGAGCTCTAATTTAATTAAAATCTACGAAAAAACTCAAAATCTTATTATCATTTTCCAGAAGAAAAATACGAAAAATTCAATGAAATGACGGAAAGAGCAGAGAATAGAGGAATTAATCTCAATATAAAGGAATAGAGGGCTTTCCGCAGAAGGCCTTCCCTTATGAAAAGGACTGTTATATCAGACGAATAGCTGAGATATCTTCAAAAATTGGGCTCAATTTTGAAAAGCAAAAGAAAAGTCTTCATTCAATTGAGTCATTGACTGAGAAAACACTTGTATTTCATATTTAACTCAACAGAAAATTGAACCGAAAATCACTTTTATTGGTAAAAAGTTTTTCGACCAAAAACTCCATTTCCTAAATACACATCAAGAACAACACAAAAGGACTATTTCCAAGAATATATACGTATTTTTTTCTTCTTCTTATAAATTTATAGATTGCTTTCACTTATAGTTTACGCTCAGAATAACTCACTCTCGAAGTTCAGACAAAAAAAGAGGAAAATGTTGTGAAAAACAACTCTTTTTATTTGAAAATAATAATAATCTTAAGATTTGGGTTCAATTGGCGAACAAATCGAGATTTCAGTTCAAAAAGTTTGTATTAAAGTCATTTCAAAAATCGTTAACAAAAAATAAAATTAATTTTCTCTCAATTTCTGACATTATTTTGGAAAACAACAGAATATTCTGTTATTCAATAACTATTCTCTCTCTCTCTCTCTCTCTCTCTCTCTCTCTCTCCCCTGCTTTTGCCTAGACTCAAATCACATGAGAAAACTTTGCTTGGTAATCAGTAAAATAAGAGAAACCAATACTCTGTATTGCATTCAATGAAGAGTAAAGAAATGGGATTTGGTTTTCATTCCGATGGATATCATAACGAAAACAGAAGAGTATTCCTCAGAATATATTTCATACAAAACACGAGAAACAGAGGAAACAAATAATCAAATCAAAGATAAATATGAGAAACAATAGGAAAGGACTCAATAGATAACTGAAAATATTTGTTACTGAAATTCACTGATAAGAAACTGGGTATAAGACTATATAACTGTATAAGAAACTTATGGCTCAGAATAAGTCTCTCGACTAATACTTTAAAATTATTCCCAGAAATGAAATACAAATCTTTTATTTTTATGAAAAGAAATAAAATTTCAAATATTTCTTCAAAAAACTGCTTTACTTTTGAAATACAATTTTTTTTTCGCCAATAATTTCTTAGAATATAACTAACGGTAGGGGAAAGCCTTCAGAGATATTGAGGCTCATCGTTCATATCTAAAAAAGTAATCTCATCCAGGCATTTAATCGTGAAAAACGAGACTAACATTAATCAAAATATCCGAACAAATATCTCAACATTTTTTTTCTCTACTCTTCTAGTCTTCTGATGTCTATAACAATAGACTAATAAAATATAAGAGACTTTTACTCAAAGAATTTGATTCTCTATTTCACTACAGAATAGCAACAAAAACAAAATTATTTGTTATTTATGTAAAAAATTAAACGAAAAAACAAAACAACAAAAATCAAAAACACAGAGAAAATCAAAGGACTGGGTTTTCGCTGGGAATGGCATCAGATTTATGCGATATTCAGTTGATATGTCTTTGAAATAAATTTTCTCTTCTTTTATATTCTTATCTCTTTTGAGGAGAAGTTTAACGAAATTTGTATTCCGAGGGTCTGTTCCCCAGAAAAAAGGACGAAATACTTAATAGAATTGCTTTTAAGGAAAAAAAAAATAAAATTTTCAAACTTGAGGTCAGTTCCAGTGCTTTGATGTCACAAATCAAAGATTAAGTCTTTAAAAAAAACTCAACCAAACGCTACCGTATTTCCAAACATGTCTGACTATTTTACCATTCATTTAATAGGAGTAAAACAGGATTCGAGCAAGATCAATTCGATATGCAAGCTCGATTAGTTATCTGATAGTTTTGCTTGTTAATACATTTTTTTGGCCGAATTAAATGAGATTTGTATAAACTAGTCATTAGTTTGCGGAATAAGATTTTGATTGTAAAATACGATAACAAACGGTAATCCGGAATAAAAATCAGGAAAAAATAGAGTCAAGTATTGAAATAAAATGAGATTTTCTGGTAATGTTTGGTCGACACCCACTCCCAAAAAACTACTGAACGTTTGAAAATCACATATATTTTGTCAGAAATTTTTTTTTCAATAACAGATTCAACTCAAACGGAAAGACCTCTCGAAATGAGTTTCCAGTTTTTTTTGTCGAAGAAATCAAATAATTTTTGATTACTTTGAAAATTAATTTAAACTTTTTTTTCCAAATAAAAAATACTCTGAATTAGAGACAAATTACGGGAAATATATCCTTAGTTTTCGGGACTTCATAGCAGAGGATTGTTATATAAAAAATGTTTTCTTACTTTTTTTGAGGTCCAGTCGTTAGTTAATGACTCCAATGGCTTATATATATCGGGAAATGGTATAACTCTTGAGCACTGAGTCTTGGAGTAGACCTTCCCTTTAGAAGTTACGGAACAACAGCAGAAAAAAGTCTTCAAACAATTTTACTGATGATCTGATGGGCACAGGCTTTCAGTTCAGATCAGTTGACAACAGAGTTGTTATTGAATTCAATTGAATTCAAGGAATCAAAAGGAAAATACAATTTTTGATTTCCAGAGCACAAGAAAACTCCAGCCCTTTCTTACAGAGGACTCACTCCTCTTATCGTTAGCACAGTTTCTGTCGATTGTGTTCTTCGACTCAAGATATTTGTGACACAGAATCAGACGATAGAGTTAGCGATGAATCAAATCATATGAGAACTGTATATAAGATTTTTTCCGTTGAACACCACATCCAGTCTTCAGGAGTAGATACCAATTGAAAAGAGGGACAACACATATAATAAAAAAGATAGCCTTTCCTTTCCAATAGAGAAATAAAACGATAGGACTTGTGTTCAATGGATTGTGACCTAAAAAAACACAAATGGATTCTTCAGTTGAAAAGAAAATATACAAAAAAATTTTGAGACAATAATTAATCAAAAAAATTGTTTGAATACAAGAATTCATTTCTTCTTATCAGTGATTCTCTCAATTGATTAGTTATCGCAACGAATATAATAACAAATAAATCACCTCTTCTTTGGCTTAAACCTATTAAAACGTTTTACTCTATTCAATGGTTATCTCATTTCAAGAAAAAAAATTAAAAGACTTTTTTGTTTACCCTTTTGTTGAGTCAAACAAACAAAACAAACATTTGATTGAATTTTCAATTAAAAGACACTTTTCTGACACTTTAATGATGTGTTAGATTTCAGAGGAATTCCTTTCAAATGAGAGAAATCTTAAGAAAAATTAATTGAAAAAAGGATTTCATTTGACTATTGAGTAATAAAAACCATGTCTTTCCTCTCTTTGTAACAAAACTATTACTGAAAATATGAGAAACAAATTGTAATAAAAAAAAACACATCCTTTCAGATGAAAAAATTCATTCAATGACTCAAACAATAGTAATGTTTAACACAAAAACACATTACACTCAACACTGAGTTTAATGTGTTTTTAATAATAAGAGCATTAATTTATTGTCACATAATTAGTGATTAAACTATTTTTTTCCCCATTCATCCCATAATGTAATGAAAGTTAAATTTCAAACAATTTTCAGATTATTAGACATAAATTTTTTCTCCCTCTCCGTTCACTCTCTGTTTCAAAAAAACTCTTCAATGGATACAATATTTCAGTTAATAATAGACTTTTAGTTATAGAGTTGTCTGTAATATAAGACTTCGTAATAATGTTTTCGTATATAAAATGACTTAAAAACAAAAAACTAATGAAAAAACGCTTTCAATGAATGTATTCTAATGAATGAAATTCTTGGTATAAAAAACGTTTTGCACGCAATTTGAGAATTAAAATTTTTCAAACTTCACCTGAACACCTGAATTCTACCCGGATTATTGAATTTCGCATAATATGGGAAATAAACTGCCATTTCTTCAGTTCATTTGATACAACAGTTTTCTGAATTCAAATAACACTATAATTAGAAACGTTTTCAAGAATTTCATTGAATTAAAGAAAAATGTTTTAAAATGAAAAACAAATTTCAATTTAAAATAAAATCTATGATTTTAAAGCATATAATATCATATCTAATAATAATAACTAAATATTAGATAAAAATGCTTTCAGACTAACGAATGTTGAAAAATAAAAAATAATTTATTCAATTTCGAGGCAATCCATAGCTAACTATTCGCACAGAATATCAGAGTTTGTGTGAAGTGAATGAATAAAACACTTGAATTGAATGTAAAATAACTAATAATTTCATTAAATTTCCATAAATTGCGAATAAATGGCGAAAAAAAGTTTCCCTCAAAAGGGTTCCCAAAAAAATACTATTCGGGAAAACCATTCAAAAAAACATCGACTCGTTTTCAATACCTATTTATTATCTCTTCTACACATCTCAGACACTCTCTCTCCTGACAACCCTCTCTTTCGCAATGTTTTTAAGACTTCACACAATTGCTATAATTTGTAATCAAAATCCCAAACCCATAGGAGAGGGTATTCCTCTGGAAAATAATAGGAATAAGAGTTAATAACGACTTATAATATGGAAAATAAGTGGTTATCAGTCCCTCATCTTCAACAACACTATACTTAATGTTTGAGTCAATCGTAGGGCTCGGATAGCACTCGGAGATAGTGTTTATGCAACAAAACAACAGCTAAAACAACGCCAAAGCCTTTCGCTCAGCACATAATAGCTAAGCATAAAAAAGAATTACTGAATGAAGAGATTTCTTATATTACAAGAAAATTGAGCAATAAATGGATGACTCGAGACATCAGTTCATCTGATTTTTGGATCAAATCTCTTGAAAAACAAAGAGAGAAAAAACTGTTAATAACGTAAATGCGGTTGAATTTCAACAAAAATTATCAACAAATTTGATCAATAAAACAATCGTTAAACAACCTAGTTAACCATTGGGGAAATAACTAATCTAGGTGATAAATATCTAATCAATAGGAAATATCATTTAAGAGTCTATTTTATATTCAAAACCATTCAATTCGTGATCCAATGGATACATAGATAGCAATAAATTCGTGTATTTTTATGAATCAATAAAAATATAATTTTTTTTTGAAGAAATAAAATGTAAACCAATTTCTATTATAACAGATATGACCTCTTTATACAGTCTATATCTGGGGGACAGACACCCCCCTAAAGCACAGCACATAAGGATCTGACGTAAACTTCTCCCAAAAGAATTTTGTTATTATTTTTATGAATAAAAATATTTCCGAAAAAAAATATTATTTTTATTTCACCACAAAATTCGTGAAAACTCTAAGGAATTCCTGAAACTAAAGCATAAAATTATATTCAAATCAATTCATATGTAAATCAAATAATTATTTTTTTTCTAGCAATAAAAAAATGTATGAAAACTACTGTATTTCTATCCTGTATTGACACCCGAATGTCGGCCCCCACCCGATCTCTGACCCAATTTCGTGGCTATTATTGGAAAACATAAATCCAGTGATACTCGTCTTGAATGACAAATAGTGGCCGAAAAGCAAATTAATGCACAAAAAAATTAAATACAATTATACCATATCTTTAACGACTCTTCTGTTAGATTGCATCCCTGTCCAGAGGATAGGGCACTCCATCTCAGAGCACAATAATAATCGTAATAATAGTTATTTAGAGCTGGGATTAAATAAAACATAAATTATTTATTTAATAGTCTATTACTTAAAACATTTATATAACTTATATAACACTCGTATATATATTACATAAGAACTCGTATATAATGAGGAGTTTATATATAAACTCATGGATTGCTTAATAAAAAACGCTTAAGACTTGCGGTTAAACACCTTTTTATAAAATAATTAGATTCTGGTCTTTGAATACGAATTAATATAAACATTAAATATATGTTTGTATTAATTGAATGAAAAAAATAATTTAAAACATTTGAATGAAAGGAATGGACAGTAAGTAAGTCCAAGAGCACAATGGACTGGATATTAATTAAAAGAGTCGACTTTTTTTGTGTGTCACTACTTTTATTACCACAAGAAGTGAAATAAAAGGCTCGCAATTCGTGTCCTCTTTTTTCATCACTTCTTATAAGACATTCTCATTAATAGTATCTTATATTCTGTCTGTCATTCCCTTTATGTGTCTGTCCTTTTCGTGAGAGGACTGTAGCGTTGATTTAGTGTCAGTGAACAGCACTAAAAGCTAATATCAATTCTGGTCAGTCCTCCCCTTCCAGTTTCCGGCGACGGAAAGCCAGAGCGAAGAATAAGAGAAGAGAATAACAAAAAACTAAACGAAAATTATATATAATTTTCACTTCAATAAAGTTATAGTCAACTAAACGACTGTGCGGTCAATGAATACCTTATCGTAAGGTTTTTTGAGAAAAAGACAGTGAATTACTGTTCCTATACCTATCCCTCCCATCCCTGTCCCGATGTCTCCAATTTTTATCAGAGAAAATAAATAATTCATTAATTGATAATAGATTTTGAATTAAAAAATAATTTATACTTTGGTTTTGGGTTTTAATGATTCAAATAGTGTTTGAGTCATATATTTCTTGACATTTATCTAAATATTTGGCAATAAATCAAATTATGAATCAACCGGTCGTTGAATATAAATGTTTATTTCAGATGCGAAGCCCATCCCCAGCACACGTCTCCCACGCAAACCACTCTTGAGAGGTGAGGAAAAGCTCTGAATATAATTTTTATTTTGCTATCAATTAATGTATTTTTGACTCGAATTGAAAAAAAACAGTTTTTTTATCTCAAGTTTTAATTTCTTATTTCAATTCATTTAATGCTTTTTTTTATTGCAATTTCTGATTGAAAAACACGTTTTCATAGAGTATTTTAACGAATTAAATGAACAGATTTATTGCCAGATGAGAATCAGAGTAAAAATACACTCAAAATGTTTTGCAAAATATAAAAAAAAATTCAGAAACCATTAGAAACTGTAATCAAATCTTTTCTATAAATCAATGAATTATTGGCTGTTTTTCTCTGTTGTGAATAAATAACACATTATTTTGGTTTCAAATTATTTTTTTTGTTGATAACATTTTCGCTGATAATTAGCGAAAGATTTTTCTGATTCAATGAATTTAAAAGCTTTTCAAATGAATTGAATTAAAATGAATTTTTGAAACAAATTTACCGAAAAATTTCAAATTTCTCGTCATTTGAATAATTAGTTTTCAAATTAGAGTCAAATCTCTTAATAATGAATTAAAATTTATTTTCCCCAAAATTTAAGTTATGGTCAATTTTTGTGATAAAATCAGAGAAATTAATTGAAAATCCAATCAACAAATACAATGTCTAATCAATTATGAGTTGAATTTTGAGAAATATTTTTCATTTAAATAGTTTTCAACGAAAAATGTAATTAAAAGTTAACCGAAAAGTGACACAAAATTATAGCTAAAAATTAATGACAAAAATATTGAGATTTTTCAGACATACCTTTCCTCACAATGAATGTGATAGATGTTAAATCCTCGACGGAATTCAAACTATTGGGACACAGAAAAATGATCTTGATGAATAATTATCAATGAAGAATGTGTTGGGATATCTTCACTGCAATTAAATGTCCAAAAATTCAGATCAAATCCCAAATGAATTGCAATTTTGATTTAAGACGAAAAATTCAAAATTCAAATATCAGTTTGCAAGGTGTTTGAAGCACAGGAACAGTTTGAGTCCTGCAAAAACGCACAGCACATGTGTTTTTCGCAGGAATTAGAGTCAATGTCTCAAAATGTTTGAAACAAATGAAAAGTTATTTTAATTATTATTCAGTTTTTTAATACAAACTTTTAATGCAAGGCTTGAGAACCCGTCCGATGGGTTTTCCTCTGGCCTTCACTACTTAAAGCACAGCATACAAAATGCTCAGCATATGGATTGTCAATGGGATAGACAGCACTCTCGCGCCAAATATAACAGACGTTTAAATACGTTGTGTTGTGCTCTCGAAAAGCCGGTGCTCTCGACTGCGATAACCAGTATTTTTCTCGAACAGAATCAGCCGTTCCTCAACTGCCTGAGCGCTGCCATTGGCTGCACAACACATGAGCACAAGAATTGAATGCCTGGTTGAGAGAAAAATCATACGGGAATGGGATCTGACGGTTAGGTTCATGGGTTAGAGTCTAAACATTTTTAATCTGTTTTTTTTATTAACAATTTTTTTCATTCATTGCATTATTTTTGAGATTTTTTTTCGTGTTTTTGAATAAAATATTTCTTCAATTAAATCACTTTTAGCGTTAAAAAGTGACTCATCCAGCAATGAATCACAATTTGCAAGAATATATTTGATTTGAGTCAACACTTCAGGAAGAATTTGTGCCCAAACTTCAGATGTATTTCAATATTTCAAAAGCAATTGGAGTTCAAAAGTCTTATGAAAATAAATATTTGGTTTCAAATTCTGTTATCAAATGATTTATTTCTGAATTGAATGCCAACTCAAGAGTGAATACAACTCCACTTTATTTATCATTCAGTGAATAACAACTAGCAATAATTGGGTGAATAACCAAGAGTGTAGTTTCCTAAACAATTGCATTGATTTTTCCAATGTAACCTTGATCAGTTGAAAAGGCAAATCAAAATTCAAGACAAGCGATAGTGAAATGTATTGAAATTCAAATCACAATAAATTTTCTTTGAATTGAATTCAAATTGACTTCAAATCTCTTGAAATAAAAGACAAAAATAATGATAAATGAGTTTAGAAGTGATTTTCAGTGAAAATAAAAATAAAAATATTTTTCCTAACCTTTAGTTTAATTCAAAACAAGTCTTAAATTAAAATTCAAATTAAATTCAAACCAAAACAAAACAAAAAAAAACTATAAAAACAAAGTCTTAAACGCAAAACAATTTAATTGACTTTTCAATAATGACCAAGCTTCATTTCTCTAGAAGCTTATCTAAATGCGTGCCACAAATTCCCGGATGACTTTTCCGTCAACGGATTTTCATCAACAAAATCGACACAAAAATTAAATAAAATGAATGAAAAGAAAAATCAATTTCTTATGTAATTCATTGACGGACTGCCTATTCATTAACAGCAGAAAACGACTTAACATTTATTTTCGACTCCAATTCAATCCCTAATTACAGCCAATAGTCGATTGACTGCTGAATCTCTTGATTATTATTTTATTGATTTTATGATTAGACCCGTCAATGGATTTTTATTGTTCATCAACGCCGGAGCTCTCATTAAAACTTATCCGGAGCTCTCATTAATCTCAAATGGCCAAGATACTTTTTAAATTAATTTTCTATTTTCACGGCTCTTATTCCGTGCGATAAAAATAAAGTTAATGTCTTTGTATATAAAGTTAAGAAATTATTTTATTATAGTTGGAGAGGGATAGGGAGGGGAGAGAGAGACTAGTAATTAAGTCATTCTAATCGTCAGTTGAGTCAAACATAAGGCCTTTTTCTTAAGACTTTTTCCTTTTTTTATTAGCGTTTGATTTGACTTAACGTTAATTATAGTAATGTTTTACCTGAACCTCAACTTCTGGTCTCTAATGAAGTCGTGAATTAATTTTCTTTATTTCATTTTCTGAGTGTTTTTTCTGCGCTAAAAGTCATTGCAATCAATGAAATGAGAAATCCTTTACTAAAAGTCAACTAATTATGTAAATAGTGTTTCGAAAAATCGCATAAAAAACAAACAAATTATAAAATCTTCTCAATTTAAGTCGACTTAAGCAGAAAAAAAAGTCTTTTCACTAAATTAATTGGCGTTGAATTGTTATCCGGGAAAGTAATCTTGAAAGAGATTTAATCAAGAAAATTGACTTGAATATTATGCAAGCTGTAATTTTTTAATTCTCACAAATTATTTCACTTAATATGGTTTCAAATCATAGTAATCTTGGCGATAAGATTTCCATTTAGAATAATTCATCTTCAATTACCAAGCTATTTTTTTAATTTTATTGGAAAACAATATTTTTCAAACTTTAATCAAAATGATCTGGTTAATTTATCATTAAAAGGATAATTACCAAGTTCCTCACACCTAAAACAAATGAAATATTATTTTTTGCTATAATTTTATGGTATTTAACAGTAATTCAAAACTCATTAACAACTGCACAGGTATTAAATCTCTAGGAATGCCTATCAAATCAATAAACTGGACGACGAATGGATAGCCTTTTTCACCGGAGAGAAAAATTTCAATCATTTTTCATCAAAAATCCAGTAATTATTCTCAATATTTGACTCAATTTTCTTATTCGAGAAAATGATTTATCCATTGAATCGTTTGACAAATCAATTCAATACACGACTACTAATGGATTGCAAAATGAATTTCACTTTAGATTATAATTAACTCAAAAGAAAGTTATGTTTGAAAAACAAATCACATATTTCTCCGATCGGAGTGTTTGCTAAGAAATTCCGTGTAATATATTAAATGAGAAATGTATTGATTAGATGCCTGTCCTCTTCGATAACTGTTACAGTAGGCGCTGGCAGTTCAGAGCGGTTCAGAGCATTGGCTCAAACATCAGATTAATCAGAAGTTTAGGACTTAAAATATGTGTGCAATCGATCGATACGTTTATTCACTGAACTCTTGTTTTGATTTAATGCAAACGGAAATGACTAACGAAAGACCATCTGATATATCCAGAGGAAGGAGTGATTGACATATAAATTGTCTTCGATTATGTGATATCAGCATATCACATAATCTAGGCTACTGGTTCGCAGTTCCATCTTTAGTTGGAGAAATAAACTATCTACTTTATTGAAAATTCGTTGGCTAGCTTGTTAAACTAGCTTGATTAGTTTCAGCAAGAATATTTGTTTTCAATAAATAACTGTTTTGAAAATAACTTTTTTCTCAGAAAATATTATCAAAAAACTTAGCTAGCTGATATTAAAGTAATTAGACTTCTTATTCCAAGAATATAAAAATGTGCTCGACGTTAAGTGAAAATATTTAGCATTGAATTAATTAATACAGTTTGAAAATATTTAAGCTCAAATATTTGCTTGCTAATTGAAGTCTTACGAATGAGTGGTTTGAGTGGAATGAGTGGTACCCATACTTATGATCTAGTGCGCTTTATTCAAGGAAATATTTTGAGTCCATTAAAAAATTACAGTTTATATTACCGTAATATGGTGTTCAATTGTTATTCAATAATGATCCTGGTTCTTTAAAATTATTTTATCTACTTTATCATCAGTTCAATTCAATAGACAACATGGTGATAAATAACCTTGCTATTGATATTTTAACGTATTGACTGATTTTTATCATTTTATTCAATTCTTTTTTGTATCGGTTTTTCAATTGAATGCATTCGTGAGAACAGAATAAGAGAAGAGTATCTGAAAAATGTTTTATCAATTCAGAGATGTTTTTGCATTCATTGACGAAATAAAAGACAAAATTTTAGTCAAAAAAAAGTTTTTGTCAAATATTTCACTCTTTTATTGGCCTCTCATTCACTTCGATAGGCTTTTAGTGACTGAAACACACATTCAAAGAGACTACTGACTCGGGAGGGGACGGAATACCTGTGCGTTTTATGGTATGCTAAGTAGTGGGTGAGCGATGAGCATCTGTTACACCATTGGGAACAGTAGTCGTTTACCAGAAAAGGCCAGAGTTTTTCAGTTGAAGCAAAAATCCATTGAAATTCAAATTCCGTTCAAAACTATATTCTTCTCAAATGAATGTCTATAATAAAAACGTTGACAAAAAGGTTTGTGTTCACTGCCCTGTCCTCTATTTCTCTACCTGTGCTCTAATAACAGTGGAAGAGATACTGTATTCAATGTATTCAAAGATTAGATAACAATAGTTATGACACAAAAAAAACTTTTGGCTTTGAAATCGATTTTCGCGAAAATCCATAAATTTTTTTCTGAAGTGTTTCTCAAAGAAAAGTCTGAATCAAAGGATTTGATTAATAGTAAGGAAAAAACTATTTGACCACAAATTCCCACAAAATTTCAATTGAACTTAACATGAACTCAATTGAACGTTAAATATCGATGAGACAGGCTCATTCATAGATTTGAGCTTGCTAAATCTCTGTGTCGATGTTAACATTTTCTTTGGTGGCTATTATTCTGGGCTTTTTGTGGCAATAAAACGACCAAATATTTAGTCAAATATTATTATATATTCAATAAATTCATAGATTTATGTATTTTTCTTATGTGTTATGAAAACTGTTTTATTGACTCCGAATTATTCCATAAATGACCAGTGAATTAGTCTCAGGACTTAGCTAGGAGTCACACAAAACTAGAGATTTATTGCTCGTTCATCTATTCAAATACCAGGGTTTATAGGATGTCAACTCAATTATCAATTCAATTGAGAAATATTTGATTCTTGTCCTCAAAATTTTATCGCAAAAACTTATCCATTGAATTGGATATCAAAACAAACATTCGTTTATTGTCTTTGTATTACATTTTTTTATCAAGAAATCCATTGAATCAATTCATTCAACTTTTTTTCACTTCAATTTTACCCTGTTATCTATAAATTAAATAAAGGGTTACATAAACTAGATAATTAAATCATTGTTATTTAAACATAAAGAAAAGATAAATATTTTACAAGAATCAGTTTCCAATAAAAAGATATAAAAAATAGCTTGCTACTTGAAAATTAATATGACCCATCTTTTTGAAACACCCAAGAGTATAATTATGTGCTACATATTTAATTAAATAATTTGTATGAATTGAAAAATTACAGTTTAAAAAAAATAATTCAACTAAAAAAATAGTCAATAATAGAAATACCTTGTTAAGTGGAAAATTTTATTATGAGATAAATTATGCTGTCTGCGCCCAATTTAGCTAGGGTGTGCTATTTATTCAAGAAAATATTTTGCGTTAATTAAAAAATTACAGTTTGTATTAATTTTATCGTAATATCCATTTGTTACTCAAAATTGTGATAAATTGTAAGAATTTCTGATAAGTTTCTCATTTCATCAGCAAATTAACCAAGATTAAGGCACAAACAAATTGATCTTAATCAATTGCACAGACACGCAGTGCAATGAATTATATAATTCATGCGAATTATTGATCAATAAAAACCAGAATTGTTTTGAAGTGTTGTTCAAAATCTTGTTATCAGAGACAGTATGCTATTCACGTGAACAACAAATTGATGGGTGTTTTTGCAGTCGAGCCCCCAAACCGTCCGCAACTGTTTTTCACTGAAAATCAAATCTATAGATAACGAGCAAAAAGTAAATACACGGATAGAGAAGTGTTTGAATTATTTATAGATTCTATTCAATAAACATGACCAAGGTGAATCTCATTGGCCTAAACCTCGATTCAAATTGCCTTCACCTTCGCCTTGAATAACATCCGGAATAGAATTAGACCTGGTTAGAAAACTTAATCCATGTTGTTAAAATTGAACAGGAAGACATTTACTTATAGCTACTCTTGGTGAAACTTTATTTTTGAATTTTTCACTAATTGCTTGATAAATAGAAATTGGATTTTATTAATGACCTCAGAATCAGATAATGGAGAAAATAATTGCAATTAAAATACCGATAATTAAACGTATATTAAATCAAATGTTAAATGAATTGACAAAATGATAGGAATTTTTCAATTCACATGATTTACAATAACTTTGTTCAGAAATTTAACAAGAACAAATCATAAATCAAATATAATATGAAAGGTTTTAAAAAGAAATATTTGAAAACAAAACAATCAAGTTTATAATATAAAACACATGTTATATTATTAAAATAATTCAAATAACTGACAACTATAATAGTAATACCTGTCCTTTCAAACGATAGACCCGTACATGAAATCAATAAATTTTAAGGTCTGTTCAGTTTTTTTGCAGACAATTATCGCAATTCATTCAAACATTTCAAACCATTTCTGCAATTCATTGAAAAAATTTATTTAAAAGTGAAAACAATTATCTCTTATTTTATTGAGAGTCTGGGAATCAAATTAATCTTGCTCATCTATCAACAATTTTTTTTGTACCTGACTTTTATTGCTGGATGGAAAAGATCTTGGTCTTCAACTGAGTGCACAATCCGATTGAGTGCTAAACTAATAATTAACTAACTTTTGAATAAAAGTCAGATAAGAATTACTGACTCTTCAGATATAATGAGAGATAACTATTTACTGCTTTCGACTGCTTTTTAATGTAAATCATTTGTCGATAACATATTTTTGGTGATAACCGGACCAATAGATTGCCCCTTCAATTAGGGGGTAGTCACAGCCAATCAGGTGTCAGCCACTGAACAAATTGTGGGTTTGTCTCCACGGCTGCACCCGGTGCTGAAGTTCAACACTATTTAAATCAATTATTTTATTGGAATCTCTTCAGTGATATCCCAGAAGTCAATCAAATTCTGTGATAACGTATTCTTAACGTATTCTTAACGTATTCTTCAGAACAAGAATTCACAGAAAATAATACTTTTACTGTAATTAAGTGTTGATTACCCGAAAAAAAGATGACGAATATATTCGGGCGACCCCTCAGTTGTTACTTCATCTCAAAGTTTTGCTCAGTTTTCTCACTAAAAGAGCGCAAAATATATAAAATATTTATACTTTTGATAACGTTTTGTATTTATATGACATACCATTTGTCGCGCCGTTCCCTAAGTATTGTCAAACCTGTGCTCAACCACAAGAACTGTACCGAATCTTACCCGGAATTCGGGCCCTCGAACGGGACAGATGAGCACTGGTGCGATTGGGCACCGTTCGAGGGACCGCACGCCAGGTCTTTGCTAGGTAAGTTGAAATTAAATTTATCACTGACCAAAAATAATAGCTTGATAATTTAATTTGTACTTACCAGGAACACTGGACCTGGTGTTTCTCCTATCATATTCGATCAGTATGTATATCAATGGAATGGTAGCCGAACGGATGAATTTGAGGTATTTCCTCACCTGTGGTATGATTTTGGCCGGAATTACGAATTCCTTGTTCGGAATGGCCTACTATTTGAACATCCATTCCCTGGCCTTCTTCTATGCCATACAAGTGCTCACAGGAATTGCACAGTCGACCGGATGGCCAGGTATGCCTTCAATTGCTGGGTGAACTCCAGTTTAAGCTTGGTTGTTTGTGGTTGCACAGGTGTGTTGGCAACCGTAGGCCATTGGTTTGGTCCGTCCAAAAGGGGACTCATATTTGGTATATGGAACGCACACCTCAACGTCGGCAATATAGCCGGTGCCGCTGTTGCTGGATATTTCGTTGAACAGGAGTGGGGGCTGTCCTTTATCGTACCCGGGGTCATTATCGCAGGAATGGGTTGTCTTGTGTTCCTATTCCTAGTTCCAAGTGAGTGGGGATTAACATCTCAATTGAATTATAGTTTTTAAAAAAAATTGATAAAAGAGAGGCTGTGCTCAACACGTGAACATGTTTTGCTGTTTAGGTACAGATGTAGTCCTCTATAAACAAATATAACTAAAGATTAGATTAAATTGTTTTTCACCAAAAAAAATGTTATCTAATCTTACGATCCGTTCCCTCTTCAGCTCCAGAAGAAGTTAGTTCTGGTGCCGACACTAACGGTGAACAGATACCAGTGGACGGACAGAACCGGCAGAAACTTAAAAAATTTGAATTGGAGTCACACTCCCAGGCCATCAGTATTATTGACGCACTCAGGATATCGGTATATAAACACAAATGTTTTGAGAGGTTGTGCTCTAATACTAACCACATTTATATGTATGGGTTAGGGAGTGATTGAGTTCTCGATCTGCCTGTTCTTCACCAAACTGGTCAGCTATACATTCCTGGATTGGCTGCCGTACTATATATCGCAGACGTCTTCCGCCTCCAGCTCTCACTCGGCATACCTGACCATAATGTTCGACGTCGGGGGTATTGTCGGCGGTATAGCAGCCGGTTATTTGGCCGACAGGACGGGCGCCAGTGGTCTCGTCTGCATAATTATGCTGTTGTTTGCCATACCATCGGTGAGTCTCAGAGTTGTTTGATTGAAGGCTGTGCCGCAGTTTCTAATTGCTTTCCATCCAAACAGTTAGGAATATACTACTTATGGGGCAACGTATCGGACGCCACGAATATGGGCCTCCAATTTGTTGCCGGGATATTCGTGAACGCGCCCTACGCTCTGATCACTACCGCCGTGTCCGCGGAGTTGGGCTCAAAAGTGCCGTCGAAGTCAGCCCTGGCCACAGTCTCTGGCATTATCGACGCCACCGGTAGTATTGGTTCGGCAATTGGCCCGACTCTGGCCGGATATGTGTCGGAGTTTGGCTGGAATTACGTCTTCCTTGTTGTCATGCTTTCCGATCTCATGGGTTTGCTCTGCCTTTTGAGGGTTGGCCTCAAAGACTTCAAACGAGTTCTGGCGAATAGGAGGGCAAGAAATTTGACCAATGAATCAAATCAAGAGATAATTACTGTCACTACTTATTGATAAATCACCAAGATAGTATTTTTTACAAAGTTTGACATTGTAATTTATTATTATTGGTATCATCAGCTTGCTCATATTTGTAAATAAAATTCATCATTAATTTAATAGAATGATCAAGTTCATTAATAGTCTATAAATAATATTAAATAATTAAACGATTAGTATCTGCTGTGCATTGAATCCCAAGAATAGACCCAAATATACGTTACAAATGACCAGGTATTCTGAAAATGTAATAATAAGTGTCTCTCATATTAATGATGTAAGTTATCAGCAGACATGACAAAGCAACAGTGTTTCAGGTAGGTCATTTTGTCCGCTATTACTGATTTTTTCGCTGGTTTTTCCTAGGGGGAAATCCTATGACTTTTCTTTTCCAGGGGTTTTTGGTCAAGTTTTCGTCAACCCTCCCCCCCCCCTTCAATTGCCATGTCTGGTTATGAGCAAATAGTGACAGAAATTATTCTTGGTTTCATTATAAATAACATGGTTAAAAAATCAATAATAATTAATTTCAGCTTCAAATGAATAAAATATTAGAATAGAATTTAATTAAAATCCTATTTTAATATTAAAATTAAAATCGAATTTTATCAATAAATATGAATAAATAATCTTGGCCAACCCGTTCTAATAATTTGTGCTGAAAACATTCGGTTTATTATGCAAGATAATTCAATTGAGCAAGTTCAAAATGTACGTATTCAAATTAGTTCACTTGGTCTTATTTGCGAAAGTGTTTTGCACATTATTCTTGATTTATAATTCATTACTCATTGTCTTTGATTATCTGGAATACCCCACCGTTACTAACCTGGAACTGATCAATGACCAGGATCAGTTTGTTATGCCTGCATTCACAGTATGCTCTGGCAAACAATTTCTATTCGAATGGGATAGAGTTGTGGGTCATTTTTATAAGAAAAATATCCCATTTTTAAAATTTTTAATCTCAAGAGTAGGCAATCCTCTTGAATGGTGTGCTCTTAATAGTGACCTATTTGTCAATTGCCTCGAATATGATTTCAAAAGAATGTTAGAAATCGCCGAACCTTTCAATAAAAAAATTATCGATGAAATGGACTTCAATTCAATAGAGAACTTCACTTATGGCCAGAATTGGTTCAACTGTTCGGCTGTTGTCTACTCGAAGACGAACTCAAAACAAGTGATAATCGAAAACTGTTCGAAAGATTTCGATATAATTACTACTATTTATGGCAAACATTTCGGAAAGTGTTGGACGTATTCGAGTCGAGACAAAAGTCTTCTGATGAGGAAATCTATTGATCTCAACAATTATGAGTACATCCAACTCAACATTACTCGAAGTTTTTACGGAGACCTCGATATTAATAGTCTATTTCCATCATTTATTGAATTTTCTCGAGTGTTTCGGAAACTCTTTTCCGAGAGTCGACTCATTTTTCAATTACACAATTCGTATGAATCGGTTGTACTTCGGGTCAACTCTGGATTGGAATCAATTAAATACAAGACTAAGACATTGATTCAATTCACTAAAACTATTGTCGAATACTTGTTGCTACCATACATGGCTGAATGTAATGAGCAAGGTAAAATTTTAACTTATATTTATCATTAATTTCATTAATAAGTTGTATTGATTTTCAGATAATTCAGAAAATATTGATTATTGTATTCATAATTGCATTCAAAGCCTTTATATCTCTCAACACAACTGTACTCCCAATCCATACAAAGACAACGATTTTGTACTGATTTTACATAATATGAGTGAAACACAAATCTGTGAATCAAATAATATTACGGTCAACGACAGGAGGTGTTACCAAAAGTGTAAACCCAAATGTATTCGTGAATATTATGGGTTCTATACCGAAGAGATAACCAGTTTAGTTGACAGCCCTTTTGAGCCAGTAGTTTTCAGAGCATTAAATTTACCTATCTTCAAATATAAAATCGAGCCCAAGATCAATTTAGTTGTTCTTTTCTCTAACCTTGGTGGTTTTTTTTCGCTGTGGTTGGGTATGGCTGTCATTGATGTGAGTTCTCTCATAAAAACAATATTTATTGGAATCAAACGATTATTTTTCAATTACTTAAAAATCGATATCTTTTTGAGACTTTTGAAGGAATTCTATAAAAAACTAATAATTTATTTAATTCTTCGAAAAACAATTGAAATGATACTTAAATTGGCGAAAATCAATTGGAAAAGAGTGTTGACTCTGGTATGCATTCCTTTGGCTGTACTACAAATCTGTCAGATTATTATCATTTACTTTGAGTACACGACTGATGTCAGCGCAAAATTCATACCATATTTGAATTCCGAGGGATATTTAAAATCGGATAGACTTCCGGCAGTCACCGCATGTTTTGAAGAAAACTATCATAGGGTTGTGCATGAATTCACCAAGAACAATTATAATCGGGTTACTAGAATGATTGACCAATCTGATAAGGTGGCAGATAATGCAAAAAATTTAACAAATTTAGCTAGAACAAATAGCACAGGAATCCGATTCGTTATTTTCAAGATATTCGAATGCATCAAGAACATAATTAATAATGACCCAAAATTCAATTACATTGATATTGTTCTAAGTCTTTTGGACGTCAAAGACGAGGATGAGTTTAAAACAAATTACGAATCACTTCATAACCTTTCGTCAAATGGATTGAAATTTATTGAGAAAGAGATTGAATTCAATCAATGGTTTCATTTATGTTATCTTTTTGATGAAAAATCAAATGAATATTTAGGAAAGTGCTCTCAAATCAAACCCGACATCACTTAAGTCTCTCCTTTGGGTCAATGCGTAACACATTTATTTGAGTTAAGACCGAATGAAGACTAGTGAAGACTATTTATGAACTTGATCATTCTAATAAATTAATGATCAATTTTATTTACAAATATGAGCAAGTTAATGATATCAATAATAAATTACAATGTTAAACTTGTATGTATGTAAAAAATACCATATTGATGAATTATCAATAAGTGTCGACAATAATTACCTCTTGATTTGATTCATTGGTCAAATTTCATGCCCTCCTATTCGCCAAAACTCTTTTACCTACTCTTGAGATAATAGATTTTATAAATGGGATATTTTTCTTCGAAAAATGACCAAAAACTTTATCCCATTCGAATAGAAATTGTTTGCCAGAGCATACTGTGAATGCAGGCATAACAAACTGATCCTGGTCATTGATCAGTTTCATGTTAGTAACGGTGGGGTATTCCAGATAATCAAAGACAATGAGTAGTGAATTATAGATCAAGAATAATGTGCAAAACATTTTCGCAAACAGGACCAAGTGAATTAGTTTGAATGCGTACATTTTGAACTTGCTCAATTGAATTATTTTCCCCAAAATAAAACGAATCTTTTCGGTACAAATTATTAGAATGGGTTGGCCAAGATTATTTATTCATAAATATATAGATAATATTGGATTTTAATTAAATTCTGTTCTAATATTTTATTCATTTGAAGCTGAAATCAATTAATAAATTGTGAAATAAAAATATTATTGATTTTATTTATAATAAAATAGAGGTATAATTTCTGTCACTATAGTGATTACTGATAACTTACCAAGGAGAAATTTATTTTAATGAATGATTAAAATCATTATCAGTTGATTAATAGACTAATGAATAAAATTTTGAATTTTATTTAATAAACTGTAATCGCATTGAAAATAGCGATTAGTATCTGCTGTGCATTGAATCCCAAGAATAGACTCAAATATCATCCAAAAAATGTACAGATATTCTGAAAATGTCATAACAGGTGTCCATTTGTATTAAAATTCCAAAGAAAAGCATTAAATTCTTATCAGAGTCAATTGAAACAAAAATTATATAGATCAAATTGTTTTATTGCTAAACCTATTGAATTATCAAAATATAAAAAGCCGGATCAATTAATAATATTTCTCTATAAAAAACTTATCAATTATCTCTGAATTCATGGAATTTTTTCAAGTTTATCTACCCGGAACATGAAATCAGCATAATCCATCCAATATTATCTCTTGGTGAAATTCCTATTGAAAAATCCCTTTTTATTAAACGAACAAAAAAACTTTACTAGAAACTAATGGTCTTTCAAAAATAACCTTGCTCCAAAAATGGTTTGCAATACGCATTCATTGAAACATTTGATTCAGGTGTTTACAAAACAAGTCAATAAAATATCTGCAAAATCATCATGAAAAATCAAATGTTTTTTTCTATTTCACCTTTATTTCCAATAAAAATGTAATAGATTCAATTTTGAAGTAATGGACGATTCAACAAAAACATTATTCTCTTGAAAAGTGTCATTTAAATTGTATAACATGATAAGAAATAATTGACTTGCTCAAATATTAATATTGTAACAAATGGTAAGTATTATACAAAAAATTATTATAATTTAGTCCTCACTTCAAAGGCAATGACATAAAACATTTAATCAATGGATACTTAGATATCTTGATAATAGTTATCAATATTTATTGAGTACTTAATTGTATTGATATATAAATTGAAATTTTCTTTTCAATAGTAACTCATTTACTAAGTATTTGATACTCTTTTTCAGTGCATTAAAAGAATTACAACTTAATTGATAACCAAATAATAATTTAAATTTAAATTACAATTCAATTGGTTCTTGTAATGCGTTTATCACTTGGTGTTTTACTGACTGAATACCTGTGCAAAAGGTTTTCAATCGACAAAAGGAAATGCAATCAAATTTTTGTATTAATCGTTACATTCTTTGTATACACCGTTTATCACATGAGTCGGCGCTCAGTATCTATAGTGAAGCCACAGCTCGACCACGAAAACTGTTCCACACTTCTGGATGCAAATGAATTAAATAAACATGGTAACGATACAGAATGGTGCGATTGGCGGCCGTTCGATGGTCCTAATGCCAAAACATTGCTTGGTTGGCTGGACATGAGTTTCCTTTTTTCATATGCCCTGTTCATGTTTGTGTCCGGATATGTGGCCGAAAGGTGTGATTTGCGATACTTTCTAACAATAAGTCTCTTTGTTTGCGGAATATTCTGTATTCTGTTCGGAATCGCATATCCCCTAAACATACATAACTACTACTACTTTATCGCAATACAAGTGCTGTCCGGTATTGTTCAGACCACTGGATGGCCGGCAGTAGTGGCCGCTGTCGGTAATTGGTTCGGGGACTCAAAGAAAGGGTTGATATTTGGGATATGGAGTTGGCATACGAGTACTGGCAATATCTTAGGGTCAGCTATCGCTGGTATTAAAATAAAATGAATTACCTTGATAGCTTATTGAATGCGTATTCTAGGTGCATTTGTTGATCATAATTGGGGCCTATCATTCATTGTGCCTGGGATAATTTGCATTGGAATGTCGATAATTGTGTTCCTGTTTCTAATCCCCTGTAAGTGTATATTACACTCTATAACACATTTTTTCAAAAGTCTTTACTAATAATTATCTGATTATAAAACACATTTAACTTAAGATAATCTAATCTTCACTTAAGGCCCACAATATGTTGGCTTAAAACGAGAAGACACTGAAACCAGTGATAAGATTGACGTAAAAAATCCTGAATTAGACAACGATTGCGAAAACACTGCCATATCCTTTGCCGGGGCTCTCAAAATACCTGTAAGTCTTATCTGATTTGAATTTTGTTTCACTGTGAAAAAGTACTAGATAAATTATAAATTGGATCAAGTTCAAAAATTTTCAAGTTATGTAAGGCATGAAACTAATGAAATGAACATTTTTTTCCAAATTTAACCAGGGTGTTATAGAGTTTTCAATATGCCTGTTCTTCGCCAAACTTGTCTCATATACACTCCTCTATTGGCTCCCGGAGTACATCAACCAAACGAGTGAGAGATTTGATACACTTTTACCAAATTTTCAGACAAATGTAATGACTTGAGTCCTACCCAATAGTCAACGTCTCATCTTCAGAGTCGGCCTATTTGTCCATAGCTTTTGATATCGGGGGCGCTATCGGTGCTATGCTAGCCGGCTATCTGGCGGACAGGTCGGGTGCCAGTGCTCTCACGTGTATAGTACTTTTGACAACTGCCATTCCTTCGGTAAGCTCTTGCTCTATCACATTTATAAGTCATGATTCTAATTTTCCAAATTTCCCCATTATTACCTAGCTAATATCTTTCTACGAATGGGGATCGGAATCACTTTTGCTAAACCAATGCTTGCAATTCATAGCCGGAGTCTTTGTGAACGGCCCCTACTCTCTCATAATTACAGCCGTTTCTACAGATTTGGCCAAAAAGGTTAAAACCAAAGCCGCGTTGGCGACGGTCTGTGCCATAATAGACGGAACCGGATCTATCGGAGCGGCTGTTGGCCCTCTAATCGCCAGTTACCTTGATGAATATGGATGGGGTTACGTTTTCTATATGATTATATTCTCAGACCTGTTGGCTGTCCTCTCACTTCTGAGGACAGGTATCAAAGATATCAAAAGAATTCTTTCTGAGAGAGAATTGAAAAGAAAAGAACAGCAAATAAATAGATATAGTTATCGATTGTGATAAAATGAACTTGGTCAAAGTCGAAAGAAAAATCATATGACCTGTCTTAATTTTAACTAAGTTGGGAAATACTCAATAATAAGCTATCAATAAATTTCCTTATTAAAAGTGCATAGGTAACATGGTGTTTTATCTAATCAAGTCCAATGATAGTCTGCAAATTGAAATGAACTATTAACTTTTTACTGCGATATTAATTTTGGTTTTCAACTTTATAAACTTAACTTATATCGGTCATACAATTAAATCAGCATGATTAAAATTAGATAATCCAGTACTTGGCACAAAAATATTGACATCCAAATCAATCGGTACTTTGAAATCGCAATAAAATTAATCAAATATTTATTCATAACTCAATTGTTTTGATATTATTTATAAATGTCTATAAATTATCTATAAATTAAGGTTTTATTTTCAATGTTAAGCCTTAACTCTATTTTTATTTTCCCTTTCAGTGGATTAAAAATCATAAATTAAACTAATATTAACATCAAATCAATTGGTTCTTGCAATGCGTATATCACTGGGTGTTCTTCTGACTGAATACTTGTGCAGAAGCTTTTCAATCGACAAAAGGAAATGATATCAAATATTTGTATTAATCATCACATTCTCAGCGTATGTCGTCTATCAGATGAGTAGGCGCTCCATATCTATAGTCAAACCAGAATTGAACCATAACAACTGTACTAGGATAGTGAGCCTTGCAGAAAGTATTGGCCATGGTAATGATACAGATTGGTGCGATTGGGCCCCTTTCAACCATTCGGATGCTAAAATTTTGCTTGGTTGGCTCTACACAAGCTTCCTTGTTTCTTATGCACTGTTCATATTTGTTGCTGGATATGTGGCCGAGAGGTGTGATTTGCGATACTTTCTAACAATAAGTCTCTTTGTTTGCGGAATATTCTGTATTCTGTTCGGAATCGCATA